>OZ035880.1:127370871-127460124 GCA_964034835.1 Muscina levida | reverse complement strand
GTCGCCAACAACTCTAAAAAGTTAAATTTAATATGTCTGAACAAAAGAAAATTTTAATAGGGATATCGTCTGCAACACTGTAGAGACACAGGGGTGAGAAATTCCAAGTAAAGATGAAGAAGCCATAATGGTAATACACCCAGAGGGTTTGACGTCCTTAGACCAAACATTTTTTAAGACCTTTAACATTTTAAGCTTATCTAGATGTTGGTTCGCTTAGTTTTTTAGCTGTAACTCAAGTACCGTTGATGATTTCTCATTTCATTGAAAAATACGCCAATCTCTTTGGGGGTTCACAAAACTGACCTAGTACCTTTAACATGACTTGGAATTTTTCACCCCCCAAGATGGTTTTGCACTATGTTATTGAACCATAAATTTACAATATTGGGATAATGTGCTTATGATTAATTTAAAAACCGCAAAAAAATAATATTACTCATTTGTTGTACATAGGTGTGTAACGAGTTGCATACGCAAAACTCGCTACATATTTTTAAAGATTTCTATCGATAAAATTAGTCCAACTTTTACGGGAAATTTAGTTTTTCTTCCTATGCATTCAGTGTATGTCCAAACCAGTAAGAAAGTTTCAGTCGGGACTTACATATACCATCACCTTCAGTAAAACATACATTTTTCTATTATATTAATGTTATTACTCGATTTCTAAAGTGGGCGGAGCGGTACATTTGTATGGGAGGTACCATAAGAGGTGTCGTTAGACTTCCAATTGTTTCTCCAAAACTTTATCCTGTTATAACTTAACAATATAAAGAATTTGGGCACGATCGTGCCTAGTGTATTGATATTATTACTCCATCTCTAAAGTGAGCGGAGTGGTACATTTGTATGGGAAGTACCAGAAGCGGCGTGTCTAGACTTCCAGATTTTTTCTCCAAAACTTTGCCCTGCTTGAGCTTTACTAAATACTGCATTTGGGCACGATCGCGTGAGGTATATTAATAATAGTAATCGATTTCTTAAGTGGGCGATACCAGATGTGTATGGGAGGTACCAGATGGGGCGTAGCTAGACTTCCAGATTTTTTTTCTCAAAAACTAACTCCTGCTATAGCTTTACTCCTTCTATGTGTTACACTTTTGGGTCGTATCAAATGATATATACGCTCATCCCTAAGGGTGATGGTATAAAAATATATCTAATTAAATTTTAAGGGCCGATGTTGATTTTGAATAAAACACAAATTATGTAGGAAATTATTGGCATTTCTTTTTATTATGATAATATTGCTATGATTCAATTATGTATGGAACAAAATATTCGCGACTTCGGCGGCACACCTCTATCCGATGCACAGAGGGGTAATTTAACGATCTGGGCGGCCAAAATTATTTGAAGCAAATTTTTGAAGCAGAATTATTAAAAAATAATAATATATTAACATTCGGGGGTAGATCGTTATTATACAAAAAAGGGGTTTTATAAAAAAATAGTGGGGCCGGCAATGCTTCGCTATTGCATATTATGAAAGTGAAAAGTTTTCATTCCTTGCTTCAAGAGCTTCTTCAGACATCATGCCAATTGGTACGATAGTATATAGTATAGTATGTAAGTGATTTGGAAACCCATTTAATGGCGGCTACCAAATCTGGTTGACTAAAAAAACGTCTGGTTATTTTGTATGAGAGGTACTAGAAGGGGTCGGCCGATATAGTCCATATTCATTTTTAAATTAAAATTTCAATAAGCTCATATCTAGTACTAAATACGACCAAATTCAGTGTATTAACAAAAATATGTATTTAAAACTATGAGGGTGAATTCGGCCACTTGTATGGGAGGTAACAGAAGGGGTGTGACTAATGCTTTGGTTTTCTCAGTATTTCTTCCCTATTGGAAGATAAATAAACATACCAAATTTCAATATCCTCCAATTGCCCGTTTGAAAGTTACTGAAAAAATGTTATTTGTCAAAAAATTGAGCATTTGGTATGGGAGGTACTAAAGGTGGTGGGACTATTCTCCATATATCTCCAACAGTTGGTCGTAGTTGGTTATCATTTTGAATATTTTTCCACCACAAGGACTCACACTTTACATAAATGCTAAATTAGGCTTGAATATGAATGAATGACGTTAGTTATACTCCAAAGATGTCAGTATACGCTCTAAAACCATAAATGCTACAACAGGTTAATTATACCACTTTTTTTTTGGTACCCATTAGAAGAAGGGTCATAAATATATAATTGTTATTTACTAAATACCTTCTTTGAATAAGAAAAAAGATATTGACTTGGTATTGGCTCCCATACAAATGTGCCTTTCCACCCACTTTAGAGATGGAGTAATAATATCAATAAATCCAACGCGATCGTAAATAAATTCTTTATTTAGTAATGCTATAGCAGGATACAGTTTTTGGAGAAAAAACTAGAAGTCTAGCCACATCCCATCTGGTACCTCCAATTCACATCTGGTACCGTCTACTTTAGAAATTGATTCATATTATCAATAAAGTATAATGTGTTGACGTTGTCTTCGTTGATACCATTTTCGCACCGGTGTGTGTGAGCTTCACATTGATTGTGTGAGGCTTTTAACACTTAAGGTTGTGATAATGAGTGGAGAAGGCACAGCAAACGGCACTGATGATGATGGTTTGGCAACCATCGAAATAGCTATCTGCCCTGCCAGCTGTCAACATAATCCATTTCACACAACTCTTGTAAAAACAAATTCTATTAGCAATAATAGAATAGATCTTAAACCGAACAATGAGAAACATATTAATAAAGTATAATTTATTTGAAATATGGATCAACCAAAAGAAGTCCAAAAATGCTGACAAATCTTTGCGGTCCACATGTTAAAAATTTCGCAGCAGATCAGGAATGCACCTAAATGCTCTAGCAAAAGCTTTTATAAGCTTCTTCAAGTGTTATCAATTAGAAGCAAACAAAGAAAATAGGCATTTTCAAAAATTGAAATTCCACTTGAATCCCGCTAGATTGTCCATTTGGGCCACTGTGCGACATTTGGAATGGTCAAGAGGCTTTAGTTCTTAAGTCAATTTCTCCTTGTATGCGTGTAAATGCAAGTCTTTATGCATTATATTCATCAACGACGAGCGTGAGAGGTGCAATTGTTGGGCACGACGACGAGTTGAGGTGGGCGGCTCTTCAGCCACACTATCGCGAACAGCAGCAATATTTTCTGCAGTACGAGCTGTACGCGCATGCACTGGCGTTTTTACATCTCCTACGCACCAAGTTTGATCAAATTTTTGCACGATTTTTCCGATTGTACGCACGTTTTGATTTGAAGGCCCATTTTCATAAGAAGTCTGAATAACTTTAATGCGTTGCTCGATTGTGTATCTTTCCATGGCTCAAATTGAGCTGGTCCAAAATTGGGAAATGTCAAATAAAATAGAAAAAAAAACTTGACTTACAATTTAATCACCATTTATTTGCGCTGTAGATGTGACGGGGAATTTTTTAATTTCGGTTAGTTAGACGTTGTTAGACTGATCAGGTTAAGGAGTAACTTGGGGTCACGAATTGTTAAGCGTAATCCCTTTAAATAAGCAATCCAAACATATAAAAAGTATTCATCAAGTATTCAATAGCGAAGCATTGTCGGGTGCACTAGTTTAATATAAAATTAGAGTAAGGCAATCTCAAATTTATCATGATACAGCAAAGAAATTGATTTTCCACCACAAGTCCTAGCGTAAGGCGCATCCAACCTTTCGAAGTAACCATAAAACAAAAAAGACAATTCAAATGTATTTTTAATGTTCTAAATGTAAAATCTTTACTCCTCCTTTATCATATATTCAATATTTTCCATGCGATGAAATTATTACCTGAATTACTTATGTTCGAATAAATTTAAATATCTTTATTATATCGTCAATTTCTCAGAATTCATAACAATTCTTTAAAAGCCTTGATACCATTTCCTTCGGTGATGAGTCTAACAATGATTTTATATACATATAAAAATTTTAGACCATACTACCACCACCAACAACAAAAATACATTATGCATTTGTTATGGCCTCTTAGGAACTTTTATTGTTTATGTTCGTTTGGTGATGAAATATATCGCCATTTTTTAAGCATTATTCGTATTTTATGTGGTTTTTTTTATTATATACATACTTTGAGCATTTTGACGAGACTTTTAATAAAAAATAATTTAGATTATAGATGTGGACACAAAGTGCTTTGGTGTGTGTATTTTTTTGTTTTGTATTTCCTTAGAAAAATTTATTGCTTTGTGGGAGCTTTCGAATATTTCTCTTTTGTACATATAAGGAAGAAAATAAAAGGCTATTAGTCTCTGAATGTGGTCGTAATGAAGCAATTTTATTAAATTCTAGAGACACTTACGTTTAAAAAGACAATACCAATACATTTACAAAATTGTGCTGCAGCGTTTTGTACATAATCAGAAAAATGCGAACCGTTCACCCGTTGCTTCTAAGCTCTTTGTCGAAATCTTTAACCAAAACGATTTAATATAACAAACATTATTTATATTGGAAGCGAAAATTCTAAGGATGTATACCGAGCTGCATGTAAACGTTTTTTAAGTTTAACTTTATTTTTTTTAGTGTTGTTTGAGTAAATATTTCTAATTAAATATTAAATATTCTTTATTTAATACACAAAGTTATTGTATTTTCAGTGAACGCTGCATGAACTAAAGCAGTGGAACCTAACTCAAAACTAAAAGTGTAACAATGCTTTATTGCCAAAGGTACCGTAAGAGGCGGATTTGGGTCTTCGAATTCCATGCAATAATTTGGGACTGTTAAAAAATTTACAATGGGCAATATTTCAACCAATTCGGTAATGAAGTGTTTTTTACCTCTGCAATATTTCGACAATTTTGCCAGCATATAATATGTACTTTAAAAGAAATATTTTTTTATTACCGCTTAATATATATATATATATTTTTTTTTTGGGAAATTAAATTTGGTTATATTATCCTTGACTGTTAAATGAAGAAATTACAACATTTATCGTATGTAAGAGTACTTTTAGTCATCGAAAGAAATATATTTTCGCATTACAAAACAAAAACATGATTTAAAAACATACATTGCATAATTTTTATTTTATACTCTGTTTAACTCTGTCTGTGAATGACCATGTGATGTACATAACCAGATGGATAGAAAATGTGGTAGAGACATTTTTAAAAGTTGTATACAAAAATAGCTTTTTTTTGGCGATTATATACTTATGTAGTTCCAGGTTTTCGTTAGTATGTATGCAAAGAAAAACTTCTTCGCAAAAGTTGTAATCCTGATAAACATATGCTATGCTGGTGCTTATACGTATTAGTTTTGCGGTTGGAATAGGAACATTTATTTTTTATAGCTTGTCAGATGTAAAATATTCTGTACTCTCTTAAATTGTACTGTAAATAAATATAAGTTGCGGTTAACATAATGTGTATGCCCTAGTGTGGCCGAAAAGTTTAGCTCACTACTTAGTTATATAAAAAAGGATATTAAACTATTAGCTAGATCAAGGGCAAATGATGTATGATAACGGTTATCCCAAAGTTTTTGGGTAAAACCTCAACGAATGCCATCCGTCATTTTCCTGTTTCTGAAACTTAATTTGAAGTAAAAGTCATAGCATATTCACCTCATAAAATATGTATTACGGATTAAATCAATTGGTAGCTGAGCTGCTTATTCAGTTCCTGTATCATCAATAGCTCAAAAACACAAAGTGTACTTCACTACTTTTTTTGCTAAAGCAAAAAAATCTCATTTCTATTTGAAGTTGTTCTGTATTTATTGCATAAAAGTACAAGCGGCCATAATCTTTAAATCATCAATAACTCAGAAACACAAAATTGGCGTTGGTCAGAGTACGCGTATATTCACTATATATATAATTAGAATTTATTGTCTTTATTTTTTTCTTAAAAGCTTGAATAAAGGTCACCGAAATAAGACGAAATTAGTTTCCAATTGAAAAATTCCCGTATGTCTTTGTGACTGGTCAAAACAATAGAATGTGTTAATCTTCACCGATTCACATGAAACTGTATCATGGCAATCCCCCTGTTACGCATGTTGTAGTCGACTTTCCAAAACTGTGTAGTCGCGGTCGAATTTACTTTTCATTGGTATCATTCAATAAATTCGACGTGAGCATTTTGTATTTAATACACATAGATTGTAAATTATAAATTTATATAATCACCCTGTCGCAACAGTTGATACGTATATAAATTTGTCATTCATTTGATACGACCCAAAAGTGTAACTCATGAAAGTAGTGACTTTAGACCCTAGGTTTCTTTGAACCAAATTCAATTCATGACTTTTTAAGTCGTTTGAGCCATGTCCGTCTGTCTGCCTGTCTGTCTGTCTGTCTGTCTGTTTGTCTGGATGTCCGGCTGGTTCGCACGATAACTTTCAAAAGACGCAACCAAATGTTTTGAAATTTTGCACGAGTACCTCCCATAAAAAATACATCATTCCGCCCACTTTAGAAATCGAGTAATAATATAAATATAA
The DNA here is from genome assembly GCA_964034835.1 of Muscina levida. NCBI lineage: Eukaryota > Metazoa > Arthropoda > Insecta > Diptera > Muscidae > Muscina > Muscina levida. Next base: position 127,453,604 of record OZ035880.1, on the reverse strand, counting down.
TAGCAATTTTGTGATTTTACTGAGGGTAATGGTATATGTAAGTCGGGTCGCCCGACTGAGACTTTCTTACTGGTTTTTTTAATACTATTACCCTTAGAGGGTATACACCATTTGATACGAGGAAATGTGTAAGGAGATCTGTTAGACCCTAAGAATCGTAAACCCAAATACGTTTCAGGACATTTTAAGACGATTGAGCGATGTCTGCTGTCTGGCGAGCGAGATAACTCGAGTATACCTTAACATTTATAACCTTATGAGAATTAACCAGTACTAACATTTACGAAAATGAAGAAAGGGGAATGAAATTAGCAGAATAGCCCCACCCTATTTGGTACTTCCAATACAAAATGACGTATATTTTTAATTATATGCAGCAAGTAGGCAAATAGTATATGCCCTTTGATCATCTGCACTTCTTCTCCAATTCGTCGCACCGAGTTCTGCAGTTTCTCAGTTTTGGTCGCCCTTTCTTTCGCCGTCCATCGAGTTCATTGCAGCAGAATTTTTGGGCTGGAAGATTTTTACCCATGCGTGTAACATAAACCAGCCATCGCAACCGCATTGTCGGTATATAGCTCGTAAAACTTATGATTCATACGACGTCGATAGGATACGTTTATGTTACTGGGTCCATATATTTTACTGGGTATTTTCCTTCCGAATACTGCCAGAATCGATTCATCCGTTTGTGTCATAACCCAGTATTCTGCACCCTACATCAAGACAGGTAGAACCACTACCTGGTATAGCTGGATTTTTGTTCGTTGAGAGAGGTCTCTGTCAATAAATTGCTGGCCAAGTCCTTAATAGCATCTATTTGCAAGCAGGATTCTTTTCCGGGTCTCTAGGCGGCGGTAATTTGTTTTATGGATGGCGGGGCCAAGGTAGATATAATCATCTACCGCTTCAAAATTACCATACTCAGCCACACCATCGAGTAATTTCTGCCGTATCGGGCTGTCGTAGGCAGCTTTATAGTCAACGAAAAGATGGCACATGTCCATATGTTTGTCTTGGGTCCTTTCCAGTATTTGCTGCAGTGTAACTATCTGGTCAGCTGATGATTTACCATGTTTAAAGACACACTGATAAGGCCCGATCAAATTGAATATGACTTTAATCTTTCACAAAACACAGTACGTTATATGCGATGAGTAAAAGGCTTACCCCGCGGTAGCTGCACACACTTGGATCACCTTTTTCAGCACGGCACATAATACACTTAGAGTCAAATCATTGGGCATGCACTCGTTAAGCCAAACCGTTTGTAGAAGCTCGTTATCAACTCATTACCGCCGGATTTAATGAGCTCTACTGATCATCTAAAGTTTTTTTTCGCTTAAATACCTGCGTCGCATGTTTTAGTGCATCTGTGTGCCGTTCCATAAAAGCCCGGGTTACAATTGGCTGTTGCTTTAGTCTGTAAGCAGCATTCTGTTCCTCAGACGCTATGCTAATTTATTCATTGTACCTAGATTCGCCTGACCGCCGTTTCCTATGTCCAAGCACGTTTATTTCGGCGATTGCCACGAAATGAATATGCTGCCACTGCGAATCGGGAACGTTAGAATTAGAGGCGTTGTGTCGTTGCAGTTTGCAGAGCTGGTTGGAATATGCTCTGGGGTTTGCAGATTGGCTGTCTCTATCTTTCTTTGTAATTGGTTACTAGCGAATTTCGCCCTCCTTAATATTGTTCGTACCTATGCTGCGAACAGGTTATGAATAATTGAGTCGCGACAATTCTTGAAAGTTGCTGTCGCCAAAATAGACAACATCGAAGTGGCCGCCGATAAAAGAATATTTAGATGACTCGAAAACTGGATATCCTGCATGGTAATCGCCTTGTCATTATGCCACAGCCGGCCCCTGACGGCCGCTGTTCATGCAACTACGTATCCCAGTTGCCACCACATGGCGGTGGTGAGTCGGCTTGAGAAGCAATTTTTACATTGAAACTCCAACGGCAACGGTTTTAGGTACCTCTCATGAGAAATGGCTTATATGCCAATTACTATTACTATACATTTAGTTATGAATAGTATTTCATTTCTGCGAATTCATAGATTTTTTTCTAATTGCACAGACTGATTTGGAATATGTACCTAATATTTAAGATATTTCGTATTTAATGTTAAGGCCGTTCATGGCATTATGATTTAAAAACACGACTATTATGCGGCTGACTCATGGTTCGATTTCAGTCTCCAGTAATCTTCATTTTCTTTCATCGGCGGCCACATTAATGTTTTCAACAACAGCTTCGAGGTATCGTGTCGAGTCTATCAGCATTTCTAGTAAAAGCTAATCAAACAGTTGAGATTCCCATTTGTCTATAGGCAAGTAGATGCCGTTGTTGTAAAAATAGAAAGCGTATAAATTCACAATCTTTTCTATAGTGTAAAGGAGAAATAAAGTTTTTAAGTGTACAGTAGACCGGGTCGGTCCCCATACAAATTTTTTTCTCCAAAGTCGAGGGCAAATATTAAAGACCACCTCGAGACAACTTCCTCCCCCACCCCCGGAAAAACAGCCAAATCGTTTTTTTTATCACTGCTTTTTTGTTTGTGGCTCAATCATTAAATCAAAGGCATCGGTGTATAGGTTTCGACGAGTACTACATTTGTCCTATAGATGTCGCTGACATACGACATCATCTTGTAATAATGGTCTCATTTAGAGCAATTTCTACCCCTAAAATTTAAAAATATTTTTTCCTAGGATTAAAGCCCTTTAAAAACCAATAACATTTTGCTTTGGAAATATACAGTTTTATTCGAAAACAAAAAAGTTACGAATGATAAGACGTATTTACAGCATCAACAAAAACATTTTTTTATGTTGTTTGCATTATTAACACAAATTATTGCATACTTTATAGCGCTATATAAAATGATTCTATACTTTGTAAATTGATGCATAAGTCTTAACGACATCGAAAAAAAATTAAAAATTTTCTCGAGATAATTCATTTTTAATCTAGTTACCGACGAAATATAATTTTTATTACAAATAAAATCCCAAAAAGAGCATAGATATATATGTAATTACAGCAAATATTGGCGCGACTCAAGGTCCGTTCACTACTTTCTAGTTTGGCAAATAATAATATTCCAAGCGATGATTCACTTAAATTTCGCACAAATGTTCAGTGTTGCAAATTGCATGGGAAGAATACAAGTGCATATTAATGTTTATATTTTATTATTAATACTTCCATTTTGCACCAGATATCTTTATAATTTTGTTGCTTGCATATTGGTGACGCTGAATAACTTCATCCGCATGTTTGAAAACACTGTTTGCGCTAAAAAGTATGCAATAACTTGTATTTATTTTTTTTCCAAACGCTAAGAAGTATGCAATAGTTTTCTGTAATAATGCAAACAACAGGAAAAAATATTAGTGTTGATGCTGTAAATACATCTTTTCGTACGTAACTTTTTTGTTTTTGAATAAAATTGTATACTTTCAAAGCGAAATGTTCTTGGTTTTTAAAGGACTTTAATTCTGAGAAAAAATATTTCTAAATTTTAGGGGTAGAAATTGCTCTAAATGAGGCCATCATTACATCTATATGACAAATGTAGTACTCGTCGAGACCTATACACCGATGTCTTTGATTTAACGATTGAGCCACAAACAAAAAAACAGTGATAAAAAAACGATTTTGGCTGTTTTCCGGGGGGTGGGGGAGGAAATTTTTTTTTTTTTTTAAGTTGTCTCGAGGTGATCTTTAATATTTGCCGTCGACTTTGGAAATTTTTTTTCGCGACCCGGTCTAGTGTACAGTCTTGTCACCCAACTTTCAAATTGATTACCAAGCGTTGCTAATAGTTACAACATTATATTATGACAATGATTTATCATACAAAGACCACTTTCAAAAACTGTAGTAATAACATATTTTTAAGTTATGCATGATTTAGTTTAATAATTATATTTTAAATAATACATATTTCAACCTACTTACCAGTATTGGCAACTTCACAAGGTAATACAATGGTATCACCGGCAACAAATTTAAAGGTTTCGGAGCGGGATATAAACATCGGTTCATGTTTGGTCATACTGGTAGAGGCAGTCACTGCAAAAATAAAATTAAGAAAATTTCATAATTATAAAGCTTAAAAATTGTTTGTTCATCTTACTTAAAGAATACAATAACTACGAGTATTTGAATTGGCATAATAATAGTTTACATAACAATATCGTTATGAATATACATAAATATACCAATTGTTTATGCCAATTTCCTACCTAGTGGTTGTGCACTTGTACAAAGTCTATTGTTTGTTATTTCATAGTATTGTATAACTTAAAAGTCGTTTTTATATTTTACACTCAATTACTAAAGTTGGCATTATAAGTGTAGAAATATGTGCTATGTATATGCTGGCTCTGGTTTCAAATATTTTGGTGAGGAATGAAATGAAAATTTTATTTTTTTGGTCAAACTGGTTAAAGATGAATAAAATGTATACATACGAACATACAAAGATATCTTCCATATCTTACATTTGTACCTTTTAATGGCCAATTCTTATGAGGAATCATAAGACTGTCCTTTATACGGATTATAAAGTCTTACGGAGTTGAAAAGTTCATTTACAGCAGCGACTTAAAAAGTTATTAATATGTTTGTGTGTTGCTTTGTATTGCTATAAAAAAAATTGGTCTATTTTTTTAGATATCTCATATTATTGAAATTTTAGTTATTTAAACATTGAATACATTTCCTCGAGTGTGTGACGTTACAAAGTCAGATGATATATTTGTATATTTTCACATTATTATTTATTATTTGTATACATATCAAAGTTATGGCAATGTTGATATGGTTAGCATTGTGGGGTAGAAAATTGTTTGCAACAGAATATATTTATTATGCATTTTCATGCATACATAAATGTTTACTATTTATGAAAGAAGATGCGACAATTTGGTAAAATTGACTCAAGCCGAACTGATTTTCGCTATCGAACAAAATAATCATAAACTTTATGTTTTACGATTGTTTGTTATATATTCCATTATATATGGTTGAAAGTTGACCGGTAATTTTGAAAATGGTTGAATTAATCAGGAAAAAGTTTTTAAAATTTATTTTAAATATTTTCGTACTATTTGCATGTATTGATCAACATTTGGCAGTTCAGATGGGATTATATTTTCTGTTGCCTGATAGAATCTTGCATTTATTGAGTTATATTTCCAATTTAACAATTCATTTGTATGTACCCTACCAACAATACCTGCATAATATCATAGTGCTCTGTATTCATACAAAATATTTTCATATATTTGGCATATAAATGTAAATACATACTATCGTCTGTATGTACATTATTGCACATGCACAATGATCAACAAATGTTGCTATTGTTATTTCCTATGTTAATAAATGCAAATAAATAATTTATGTTATTGTTTAAATTTCTTATGAGGATAAACAATGTCCATTTGTATGTTTTCATATTAAAAATATAAAAATATTTATTTAAATATGATTTAATTTAAATGATTACACAATTATTGAAATAAGGAAGTGCTATTATTTAAGTAATTGGCATATGAAACGTACGTGCTTTAATCAAAAAAAAAAAAAAAAATTATCTACCTATTTAAACAAGATGTCCGATGTTGTAGCCTTGTATGATACATATATAGGTACATATATATAAATGTTTATGTTTTGTTTTTTGCATACCTGTTGTTTTCGCCTATCCTGTTTCGCAACAAATATATATATATATGATAGTATGTAAATATATAAGCCAGTGGACATACACAGACTCTATTCCGTAATAAGATTTATTTATGTTCATGTTGCTTATCATCATTACTACAAACAACAAACAAACGAAAAAAAATAAACTCTTTCCATTGCTTTAAAAAATGATAACAAATTCCTGCTTGCTGGAATTTTTAATTTAATAAAGGCAGAGTATATCATTGCATAGACGTTGTGCACAATGTAAGTTTTATTAAATTTATAAATATAATTAATTTAAATCAGCTTAAAATTTAAAATATAAACTGCAGGTAAAAAATCATTATAAAACAAAAGGAACCACATTGTTGCCCTTTCATACAAAGAGTGGCCACTATGAGAAGTATCTATTTTAAATGAGTAATATTTTGCACCATTTCCTTTAAATGATAACAAATTTCTAAAATTTCGTTAATATCTATAACAGAATAACGGGATACCCATTAGAATATGAATTTTATAGTAAGTAATTTAATTTCCTTTACACCTCATGAATGAGTTATAGGATTCAACAAGCAATGTTGTTGTCGAAAACATTGAGGGGACGCCGAGAAATGAAAATGTAGGTGACTGGAGACAGATAACGTGCCATGGATCTCCGCATGATAGTCGTGTGTTCCTACCAGCATACAACGGACGGCCCGAATGTCATAGTGGACTAACCGAATTTAAAATATTAATTCATTTTGGTCGAAATCGGATGAGGTGTTCAAGGATATCTCTTATATCCTACAAATAGAAATATCGTAGTTGGAATATGAAAATGAAAGCGTATTAATTCACAATAACGCTAAATTCACAATAACGTGGGGTGTAAAGCGCAATTAAGTAAATAGGCACACGAAACTCGAAATATCGTTTATTTTAATCAATGTATGCCTTAAAGGACATCCCTCATAAAAGGACTCATAGAACTGAATTAAATACAGAAATAATCCGCACGTTTAATTTAAAGCAAAATCTGATAATTTTTAAAGTTTGCGATTGTAATTATATTTATACCATCACCCTTAGGGATGAGGCTATATATCATTTGATACGAAAAAAAGTGTAACGCATAAAGGAAGACGAGCTATACCCCAAGTATCTTAAGACCAAATTCGTTTCAGGAATTTTTAAGACGATTGTGCTATGTCCGTTTGTCTGGCTGGCTAGGTGGCTGGTCAGCAGGATAACTCGAGTAAACCTTAACAGATCGGTATGAAAATTTAACAGTATTAATATTTTTCGAAACGAACTAATGGGTTGTAAATGGGCAGAATAGCCTCCCCACCCCTTCTAGTACCTCCAATACAAAATTATCCATTCTTGGGTAATTAATATTTTTAACTATTTGACTGACCCCTTCTGGTACCTCCCATACAAATGACCAAACCCACCCCAATGGTCTCACATACATATCTTTTTTGTAAGTTCACTGAATTCAGTAAAATGTTGCTTAAGGTGTGCAGGAATGAATATGGACTATATTGGATCACCCCTTCTGGTACCTCCCATACAAAATTACCTTGTTTGTAAAATTAATATTTCTCCCATAATTTAAATGTGTTTGGTTAATTTGTCTTGTAATAGGAGGCAAAACCTCAGAAACCGTAACTATTTGACACACCCCTTAAATAACCGATATTTTCCCTTTTACATACATATCATTTTTGTATGTACACTGAATTCAGACAAATTTTTGCCAAGGTAAGCGATCATTGAATGTTGATTTACGAAAAAAAATCAGACACGTTGTGCTGCGCCTAATTATACCTTCTGTACAAATAGTTAACATTTTTTAAGTTTTTGCTCTACATGCAGACCAAAAGAAATACATAAGTATTTTTTTGTTAATTAAAAATCTATTATTTTCAATAACTCAAGACTTAAACTATATTTTATTTTGGGTGATTGTATTTATCAGTCAGATTACCAGACTGAAATTTCTGTAGGGTGAATATACCATTGATAATTTCCCATATCAGTCTTCAGCAGAATTATAGAGAAGGCCAAAACCTGACTTGGAATTTTTTTCCCATAATCCACAAACCCACAATATTGGAACGATGTATGTATGACTAATATAAAATATGCCTACAGCGAATATTACTCATACCTTGTACATACATTTGAATCGATTACCATAAGGGCATTTTCACAGAAAGGTGCACCATGACCGAAAAATAAAAAGTTGAAATTTGTTTTCTCTGATTTGTATAAGTATGTATAGTAGGGTAATAACTTTTTGCATTTTTTGCAAATATCAAATCTCCCCAGACAAAATCGTGTAGGGCATGGAAAAATGTTAAGAACTGCGTTTTTAGTTTAAACGTTTAAACAAAGTTTAAAAAAATATATATATCCGCTTTGTAAAACATCGCGTATTTTGAACCTAAAGTTTATATCTTACATTAAATTTACGTTAAGTGTATCAAATGATACATCAAATTCGGCTTACGATCAGAAAAGTGTTTTTTATTTTATTGTTTAAATATTTTATTGGTTATATCTTACAATACCTACTTTTAATTTATTGTTATTATTTGTTTACATACTTACATATGTGTAAACCATATTTAAAAAAAATTGTTATTAAAAAAAATAAAAAAAACATATATTAAAGGCATTTTAGAAATCGCTGTCGGTGCGTAAGTTTTTTTTAGCAAATTGAACTGACATAGTTATTTTTATCATTAATACAATATTTGCCATTAGAAAAGCCCTGGGGAGAATGTTGTCCAAAAAAAGTTATTACCCTAATGTACAGATATTTAAATTTTACTAAATTTAAATGTCTAAAGCTTATTGGATTAATGATCCAAACCCAGAGTGATCACGTCTACTCACAGAGCTCCGTATTCGTGGTACTACTGTGGACGGAGTACCTCCCCGTGGTTACGCCTGGAAACGTGCCATTGACACCCGTAGGAGCACGGCTAAGCCAGGCACGTCGACTTAGAGTGAGCGGTACCCTGGACAGCAGCTGACCCAGAATGTGCGGCTGTAATAAAATCTTGGCAGGTGAAGAAAACTGCAACGTGGTGCGCTGGGCTTGCAATCCGCCACCCACCTTTGAATTATTGCAATGAAAAGAAGTAAGAAAATAATAAAATGGGCACCCCAAAATGTTGACGACCACCGCAAACGAATTAAGGACCATGATTTGAGGATATGTACTTGGAATGTAACAACACTGTATAGACCAGGTGCCTTCATCCAACTGGCGAAAGTCTTCGAAGAATACAATGCTGACTAAACCGCCTTACAGGAAATCCGGTGGACATGAAACTGGTGCTCGCACATGAAGACGTGCGATATCTACTATAGTGGCCATACGGACAAGCACGAGTTTGGATGTGGATTTGTAGTTGGCAAGAGACTGCGACACCTAGTCTCAAGGTTCAACCCGGTGTGTGAACGTATAGCCACCATAAGAGTAAAAACAAAGTTTTTCCACATAATACATATATGTGCCCATGCTCCGACAGAAGAGAAAAGCGATGAGGACAAAGACGAGTTCTCCGACAGCGTACAAAATGTATATGATCGTAGCCCCAGCCATTACATCAAAATTGTACTAGGCGATTTTAATGCTAAAATAGGCAGGGAGACCGCATTTGAGCCTACCATCGGAAAATTCAGTCTGCACACCGAAACGCTGAACAATGGCATCAGACTGATTGATTTCTCTGCGGTAAGAAATATAGAAGTTACCAGCGCTAGATTTGACCACAGAAATATTTTGAAGGCAACATGGTTATCTCCAGATCAATTGACGACTGATTGATTTCTCTGCGGTAAGAAATATAGAAGTTACCAGCGCTAGATTTGACCACAGAAATATTTTGAAGGCAACATGGTTATCTCCAGATCAATTGACGAGAAATCAGATACATCACGTGGTAGTCGATGGAAGGCACGCATCGAGTGTATTGGACGTACGAGTGATCAGGGGTGCGAACATTGACTCCGATCACTACCTTATCGCAGTTAAGTTACGGACAAGGCTAAGTATGTCGAAAAACGTACTTAACCAGGCACAACGAAAGCTGGACTTCGTTAAACTGCAGACCTCAGAGGTATCGGACACCTACTCCAACCGCCTAACTCAACTGCCAAGGAATGCTCCAACCCCTGATAACATTACATCGCAGTGGCAATATATAGCCGACTCCTTGGAACGGATTGCCAGAAGCGTACTTGGGTACTCAAAGGGTCTCAAGAAGATGCCTGGTACGATTACCCAGCATTCTGCGCTGTAGAGCAGGACAAGTAAGATCGGTATCTAGTAGTGTTAAATCTTGTTCGTCAAGAGACGGCTTTGTCATTAAATCGCTTGCTTAGTACATACTAGCACCGGTTTACAATCAATACTCCAACCTTGATTTCTAGGCTGACCTCTGTTGTTTACGGTGGAGCAAAGATAGACAAAAACGTCTCCAAAGTTGTAGTTGTCAACGTCTATTCAGCGTTCCAAACTAGTAAACTCTTTGTTTATTGAAACAAATAACTTGGATAAGTTCTCATTTAACACCACTGCTTTTAAATGATTGAAAAGGCCCCAGTAACATCCCGCAGTCCTCGGCTAATTATATCTATATCAAGATGGTACAAGTTGTGTTTACTGCAGCCTTCCGCATTGTCATTATGCTGTTAAAGAGATCACATGACAGACTATCGCATTGCATAAAGCTTCGCTTGGTAGAGAATGGATCTGTAAAATTTTTCGATTTTTTCAATAGAGACTTCGTTTCAGTCAGATCCATGCCTAAAAATCGTATCAGCTTCACAGGGCTAACAAATTCAGCCATCCATGGCATGTGATAGTTTCTGTCTTATTGGACTGTAGAATACAGCTTTGTAATTAGTAAACAGATGGTAGGCATCGATCTTTATTTCATGGATCTTCTCTAGAACACTGAGAATTTGTCGGCTCCCGCAGCTTTATTGTTTTTAAGCCATGAAATTACCGTGGTGGTGTCGTTTTGGCTCGGTGGTGCACATTCTACTCCGTCGTCGATGATTGGAGTGATTGGAGTCACTTATGCTGCCTTCGGGAACGATCAGAGTAAGAAAAGGTTCTCTACAAATTTACAACACATTCTGAGTGTCGGTGACCAGATTTTCATCTCTGTCCTCACAGTTGAGGATACCTGTCGAACTTTCGGGCATCACCTTAATGCCTGTAATTTTTGTTTTCTTGAATGTATCACTTCAACGCTTTTTCCGCCAAATGAGACTTTTCATCTCCTTCTTCTTCTCATTATATCATTTGGTTACCACACGTTTTACCAATGTCTGAAGTTTTGTGATGTATACAGCATATATTTCCTGAGATTACACAACATTCATCATCGTACCAGGCATTGTGTGCGGCAGTGATCATAGAATTTGCATTATGCTGCTGCTGTCAGGAATATCAGAATTAGGGGATGTCATGCAGCCTTGTGGGACCGGCCGTGGCATAGTGGTTAGAACACGCGACTACCATGCGAGGGATCACAGGTTCAACTCCTGGCTCCAGTCATCTTAAAAAAAAGAAAAGAAAATTTTCTTTCATTGTCGGCTCGAATGTTGTCGACAGCAACTTCGCAGTATAAGTGTCGAGTCAATCAGCGTGTCTAGTAAAAGCTTCTCAAACAGTGACGTTCGCATTCGTCGATAAACAAGTAGGTGCCGTTAGTTGTGAATCTAAAAATAGAAAGCGTGTTAATTCACAACAACGCTAGAAGCTATCCCATACCTCATTCATGGGGTGTAAAGGGAAATTATGTTAGTAAGTAGTAGTATGCAGCCTTGTAATGTCGAGCTCCCTTTGCATTTGCTTATGAACGTTTTTAAGACGATTTAATAGTGAGCGTATCATGGCTGCAACTAGGTGGTGATCCGAGTTAATATTTGTAACGCGCATCATACGTACATACATGCCTTCCAACGATTACCACTCTAGTTGCACTCGTTACCATGTTTCTTGACAAAACGAATGTTATAAGTTTGTATCTGTAATCGAAGTTATTGTTGTGTAGACTGAATATTTCAACAGCTGAACCAAGAGCGTTATTCCTTTCTATTTGAATATTCTAATATCTTAGAACAATTTTAATGTCATGGGCAGGGCAGCAGTCATATACTTCTTCTTGGAGCACATATAATGTATCTTCAGTGTCTTCAATGTCTTCGTCGGGGCGTGTATACAAATCAGCTTGATGTTAAATATGTTAGGCATGATGGGGATAGTGGTTATACGGTCATTTACAGGATTAAACGAAACCCGTTTATCAAAGTCCCTTGCCGACTATGAGTCCACATTAAAATTCAAGACACTCAGCTGTAAAATATGTCGCAGTTTATTCGTCGTGTGCATCCCTATCCCGTCCATCGCATTTTCTGTTTAGCAGTGATGTCAACCTAGTATTTGTCGAATACATCCGCCAGTTGGATAGATGGATTATTTATACATAGAGTTCAAAAATTTCAGATAACTTAACTAAAAGCGTGGTCATTTTTACATTTGTGGGAGTCAACATTTATGAGGGTGGGGGTTGCTTGTCTGTATTTTCTTTATGTTTTCATAACAGTTTTTGTACATAAGGAGAGTGGCATATTAGGCCATCGCATCCGATCCTAGATCCTTTGTGTTGAGCTTTAGTATCTCCTGTTACTCACTCTACTCCCTAAGACTCATAGACGGTAGCATGCCAGTCAGGTTGCTCAACATTGCGCCGCCAAATACGTGATCTGTTGGACGTGAACTACTTAGAGAACTCCTAAGTGAATAACGATCAGACAACTCAAGTTTGAAATCCCCCATCTCCCTTATTTAATATAACTAATACGTGCTATTATGGGTTTGGCGTTTTATTTACTTATTTGTTCTCAGTCCTTATCAATTGTCCATAATAATTTTTAAAAATATGTAATGCGATGTTTTTTTACATACTACACTTCGACGCATATGTTTACTCAATGTTATAATTGCATTATATTATTTGAAAATGTAAACTTATATTATGTAAACATTATTGTTAACCGGATGAAAGGCCAATTACATGTCAAGAAAACTTCTGCAATATAATTAAATTTAAATTTAAATTATAATGCAAAATGTTCTGTTTGAGCATCAGTATGACAAAAGCCCGAAGATACAAATAAATTTATTTTACAATATATAACTATATAATGTCGAAACATTTATAAAAAATATTCTAAGTATCACTAATGAGTTTTACAGGAGCGGCGTTCATAGTTTACGTCATTCTCGGATTTCATTCACATGCTAAGCTTTAAGTTTCTTACAACTTTTGTTTATATTAACAGGTCGTGTCGTACTAAGATTTTAATAATATATAAATTAAATTCAAAAATTACATTTTATTGAATTTAGCATACATTCGAATTAAGTTTTCGATATGTCAAATGATTTTATTATTTGCATTGTTGTGTGTACACAAATACATGAAAATAATTTATGACAATATGTGTATATTGAAATTAGTCGTAAATAATAACACTTTTGTTAGAAGCTTGTTTAATATATGAAACACACACTAATTGCAAGAAACATAATGCGAAGAAGTACTAAATATATATATATGTAGAATGAATGCAATTTATATTAATATAGTCTCATCAAAGGGCAAATAAAGTAAATAACTTTTGTATTAATTCACATAAATATCTACATACATACCTCTTCATATGTAACATATTGCAATGCAACTATAGAGTCGATGTTTATTACACAACAATTTCCTTAACATATTGTATATGTCATTTAATCTAATAATAAGAAATATTTCAGATTCTAATTGGAAACCAAAAATGAGATATTGTTAACTCTTATGGGAAGTTAAGATACTTAAGCTTTCAGTTGTATACAACCACAGGGATACGCTGGACCCACACACACATTTGTTTCTAATGAGAAAGAGTTTGTACACCAATACATTTAATTATTCATCGATGTATGTGTGCAGGAATATAAATAACTTTAAATTTATTTCGTTTATAAGGATTAATACAATAATTACTACTAGGAATGTAAAATCACGTTTTTAGTATGAGTTCGGATGGAATTGTAAGATGGAATTTGGTACTAAATAACACAGTACAGCATTTTCCAGCTCATTTGGGACTCAATTCTGAAAACTGCACGTGAAAGTAGCTCCAAAATGAAGAAGTTCTGCATCATTCGTTTTGTCAAATAATAATTTAATATCGATATGAATTTAGTAAGTATCATATAGGGGAAATTGTCACGTTTTAGTCTTTTTTGTATAACAATATTAAGGAACCACTAGTACGATTTAGCTGAAACAAATTTAAAACCACTACAGAAATATAAGTCAGGCAAACTGACTGATAAATACCATCACCCAATATAAGATATTGTTTACATATATTGTTTGAGTTATTGCAATAAATATAGTGTTAAATAAAATAATATTACTAATGTATTATTTTGTGTCTGCTTGTGGAGCAAAACCGTAAAAATTTAACTTATTTGTATAGGAGGTACAATTAGGGGCAACACAACGTAGCTGATTCTTTTCGTAAATCAACGTTCGAACGCTTACATTGGCAAAATTTGTCTGAATTCAGTGTACACATAAAAATGATAAGTACATAAAAGGGGAGTTGTCAGTTATTTATATCGAAGGTAACAGAAGGGGTTATGTTAAATAATTAGGGTTGCTGAGGTTTTGCCTGCTATTACAATATAAATTAACTGACCAAATTTAATTAATCGGCAGGTGTCGGTTTGGAAGTTGAGGGAGAAATATTGATATTTCATAAAAAGTTAATATTGTATAGGAGGTACCAAAAGTGATGATCCGATATAGTCCATATTCATTCCTGATTCATATTTTCATAATCGTACCACTTACGCATAATTTGACTAAATTCAGTGTACTTACAAAAAAGATATGTATGTAAGACTATGGGGGTAAGTTCGGTCATTTGTATGGGAGGTACCAGAAGGGGTGTGTCAAATAGTTAGGTTTTCTGCGGTTTTGCCTCCTATAACAATATAAATTAATCGACCAATTTCCATTACCCCCCAAGAGTCCGTTTGGAAGTTATGGGGGAAATATTAGTTTTCCAAATATATGTAATTTTGTATGGGAGGTACCAAAATGGCGTGAACCGATATAGTCCATATTCATTCCTGAGTCCAATTTTGATAAGCGAACATCATACGCAAAATTCAGTTCACTTACAAAAAAGATATGTATGTAAAACTATGATGGTCAATTCGGTCATTTGTATGGGAGGTACCAGAAGGGGTGCGGCAAAGGTTTCGGTTTTCATAGGGTTTGTCTACTATTACGAGATATATAATCTGACCAAATTTAAATATCCTCCGATAGTCTGTTTGGCAGTTATGAAAGAAATATTAATTATCCAAAAATAAGTATTTTTGTATTGGAGGTACCAGAAGGGGTGGGGCTATTCAGCCCATTTACAATCCCATTAGTTCGTTTTGAAAAATATTAATACTGGCAATTTTTCATACCGATCCGTTAAGGTTTACTCGGGTTATACTACCCACCAGGCATCCAGCCAGCCAGCCAGACAGACGGACATAGTTCAATCGTCTTAAAAATTCCTGAAAAGAATTTGGGCTTTAGCTAATTGGGGTCTAACTAGTCTCCTTCAATGCGTTATACTTTTTATACCACCACCCTTAGGGATGAGGGTATATATCATTTGATACGACCCAAAAGTGTAACACATAGAAGGAGTCACATTAGACCCTAGGTTTCTTTGAACCAAATTCGATTCATGACTTTTAAGTCGTTTGAGCCATGTCCGTCTGTCTGTCTGGCTGTCCGGCTGGTACGCACGGGAAATTTCGAAAAACGCAACCAAATGTCTTGAAATTTTGCACGACTTAATATTTCCTCAAAACTATTTATGGTGTTGCAAATAGTCTACATAGCCCCGCCCCTTCTGGTACCTCCCACACAAAAACATCATTCCGCCTACTTTAGAAATCCAGTAATAATATCAATACACCCAACGGAATCATACCCAAATTCTGTACTTAGTAAAGCTATAATAGGATAAAGTTTTGGAGAAAAAATTGCAAGTCTAGTCACCCCCTTTTGGGACCTCCGATACAAATGTACCTTTCCGCCCACTTTAGAGATGGAGTAATCATATCAATAAATCCAAAGCGATCATACCGAAATTCTTTATTTAGTTAAGCTATAGCACGATACATTTTTTGAGAAAAAAGCTGGAAGTCTAGCCATGCCCTATCTGGCACCTCCCATACACATCTGGTAGCGCCCACTTTAGAAATCGATTAATATTATTAATGGACCTAACGCGATCGTGCCCAATTTTGGTATTTAATAAAGTTCAAGCAGGATTAAGTTTTGGAAAAAAAAATCTGGAAGTCTAGACACGCCCCTTCTGGTACTTCCCATTCAAATGTACCACTCCGCCCACTTTAGAGATTGTATAATAATATCAATACACTCAACACGATCGTGCTCAAATTCTGTATTTTGTTAAGTTATAACTGGATAAAATTTTGGAGACAAAATTTTGGAAGTCTAGCGACGCCCCTTATGGCACCTCCCATACAAATGTACCTTTCCGCCCACTTTAGAGATGGAGTAGTAATATCAATACACCCAACGCGATCGTGCCCAAATTCTGTATGTAGTAAAGCTATAACAGGATAATGTTTTGGAGAAAAAATTTGGAAGTCTAGACACGCCCCTTCTGGTACCTTCCATACAAATGTACTACTCCGCCCACTTTAGAGATTGTATAATAATATCAATACACTCAACACGATCGTGCTCGAATTCTGTATTTTGTTAAGTTATAACTGGACATGCCCCTTCTGGTACCTTCCATACAAATGTACTACTACGACCCTTTTAGAAATCGAGTAGTAATATAAATTTTTTGTTTTACTGAGGGTGATGGTATGTGTAAGTCGCCGTATCAAGTGTAAGTTTTCGTATCAAATGATACGAAATTATCACCTAAGGGTCCTGGTATAATTAAAAATTACATTACTTTTAATCTGTTAATATAAAATTTCCCTACATAAGCAATAGTTTCACTTTTTCATTCATCAAATGATTCTGAACTGGGTTTATTTTGTAACAGTTACAATAAAACTATTGAACCCCGTGGCGTATGATTAACGTGGTTAGTTATACTAACTTATGATAATCATACGCCACCATATAGTATTTATGTTATATCAAAAAGAAAAGCCTAAAACGTGAAAAATTCCCCTATACGATACTTACTAACTTTAAATCGATATTAAATTGGCATGTAACTTGAAAAAACGAATGATGCAGAACTTTTTAATTTTGGGGATACATTCACATGCAGTTCTCAGAACTGAGTCCCAAAATCATGTGTTGTACTGTGTAATAGTATCAGTTGACGAATAATTGCTTCTTTGGGGCATTCACTATAGCACTTAACGGTGACAAATTGCAAATACAGTGCAAACAAATACAGAAATTTTAGTATGGTTTACTGACTGTTAAATACCCTTAGCCCTGAATGACATCATAATTTTTAATGGGTGGAATAAACCTCCCAGTTTCTTGAGTTTCACCCATGAATACAAAATATTAAGAGTAAACTATTTTCAATATTTTAAAGAGTTTCTTTTCAGAATTTTTTGGAAAAATATTAATTATCACGCAAATTGACCAATTTGTGTGGAAGGTAGGTGGTGCCAGAAGAGTTTATCATACGCGTATGAGTTTATCATACGCAAAATATGACTAAATTTCGAAAACTAATAATACTGGTAATTGTTCATAGGGATCAATTAAAGTTAGCTCGAGTTAAGTTTCCCACCAGCCAGCCAGCCGTACAGACGGATATAACTTAATCATCTTAGAAAGTTTTGAAACAAATTTGGCCTTAAGATACTTAGATTTATGTCTTTATTGCTATATATGCATTATTAATATTTTACACTTGACATTAATAATATGGATAAGCCAGTCTCGTTCTCCGTTTTGGGATTTGTGCTGCTCCTTTCATCGTGTATTACGATATATTTATTTAGTATCAGAGACTGAATAACACATTCGACAGAGGCCTCTAATGTATCACGGTCACCACAGACTGTTAATATTGACCCGTGTAAGTGAAGAACACATTAAAAACTTACTTTCCCTTTACACCCCATGAATGAGGTATGGGATAGCTTCTTGCGTTGTTGTGAATTAACACTCTTTCTAATTTTAGATTCACAACTTAAGGCACCGAATCGACGAATGCGAACGTCGCTGTTTGAGAATCTCTTACTAGACATGCCGATTGACTCGACACTTATACTGCGAAGTTGCTGTTAACAACATTCAAGTGGAGCCGACAATGAAAGAATTTTTTTTTCTTTTAAGATGACTGGAGCCAGGTGTTGAACCTGCGATCTCCCGCATGGTAGTTGCGTGTTCTAACTACTATGCCACGTTCTAACCACTATGTCACTAGTGAAGAACCATATGTATACGAAAAAACAGTCCTTGCAACAAAATTATTTTTGTTGTTGTTAATCTGTTATATGCGGATATAAAAGATTATCAGCAATGATTGAAATGCGCAAAAAAAATATTAAAAAAAATTTAAAAATTATACAAAATCGTATTCATTTATTTAAATACTAATTAACCTACAAAAACTAGTTATATTTTATAGATTATACTATTTAACGCTAATTAAATAAATTTCATGCATAATTTAAGAGCAAAAAGATAACAGTTACTTGTTTTTGTTATTAAATTTTAAAGTTGCGGAAAAAAAACACAAGTAAAGTTTAAAACAGAAAACACATGACTACTAACATGACTACTATTTGCGAGTGTGTATATTTGTTGGTACCACTGGGAACCGCCTGCTTCTGTCACACATATGTTGGCTGTTACAACAAACAACAGTGCAAAGCAAAACAAAACAAAACAAAAAAAAACTACTTTAGTTAGAATTTATATTTTAATTTAACTTCAACTCTTTTACACAAATTCAACTTTTTCATTTTATTTTCCACTCATTTACAGACATTTAAAACTAAAAGAGTTTGGGCTAAAAGGATTGGGACTACTCTAATAGATGTTGTATTCATTTAAGTGTCTGCCTGAAATGGCCGAACCACAATATGTGGCCAAACCAAAGGTGCGATAGGAGCTTTGGTCATCTATAAATTGTTGTGTATATGCTTCAGTGAGCAATAGTTTGTTTCATTGTTGTAAAAGTAAATAATATATTACGATATTGGTAAAATGTAATGTAAATATTTTGTTTCAACCATTAAAGAAATTTTAGTCAGGGTAAATGACTGATAAATATCCTTGTCATGTGTATAATATGGTTTAAATCTTACGTTATTAAAATTATACGATTTTTAATTGAAATTACTTATGCAGTAGGGGCGTCAGGTTATGGATGCAGTAGGGGCGTCAGGTTATGGACCCTCTACGGAGCGCAAAAAGCCGATGGTTGGGGCTACTGATGGATGAATTACTGTTGTTGCTGTCATATAAGAAGAAGCTTGTGGAGCGTAACCGGTTGGAGATTGGATTTCTGGTCACAAACTTGTATACAAAAGGATAGAGTGCAAAAAGTGTTTACAAATTCGTCAAAAAATTTAAAAGGTTCAATTCAATATTTTTTTGGCATTTAATCATTTTTTATTTCTTTTTAGAAATTGTCGGAAAAATTAACACTTTCACGAAATTTACTATTTTGTATAGGAGGTACCAGTGGGTACCTCAGTGTTCAATAAACGATTACCTTTTGCATAAATTAACTAAATTTGGTGTACCTAGATATGCATATGGGGACAGTTTCGGCCATTTGTGTTGGAGGTACCAAGAGGTATGTTTCAAATATTTTGGGTTTTCTGAAGTTTTACCAACAATTACAAGACCAACAATTACAAGATAAATTTAAATATCCTTCGGTCGTCCATTCGGAAGTTTTTTGAAAGTTCTTTTTTTATCGCAAGTTAATTTAATAAGCAAAATTTAAATCTTCTCCAGTCATCCGTTTAAAAGTTTCGAGAGAAATATTACTTTTCCAAAAATAGGTCAATTTATATGGGAGGTACCAGAAGGGTTGGTCGATATCGAACATGTCGCACCCTAAAGATGTAAATCTGTAATTATTACAAATGCATTGAACTGTCAAAATAACTCTCTGTCATTTTAAGTTAAATTGTCATATGTTTGGGCCTACAGTTTACCTTTAACCCCATCATCCCCCATAAGAAGCAGAAGGTGAATACTAAATAAAGTATATATGTCGCAATTTACGTGAAGAAAAGCTACTACAGTCACAAATTCAGAAATGCTTTAAGCTGTAAACAGAAATGGTCACAAATTCGATCTATAGGCCTAAGTAAACAACGAGTAAATGTCCATGATAATATTAATGTTGATCACCTTAACAATGCATTTGTTAATATTGCCATGCCCGAGCCAAATTATGACTTTTATAACAGTTTTTTCAATGCCTCAAATCACAGCTTTCCACACTTCGAGTTTGGTCATGTAACACAATTAGAAGTTTTGCAATCGATTAACGAAATCAAATCCAATTCGATTGGCTGTGATGGAATGGACCCAAGATTTATAAAGATTATAGTTCCTTACATTTTACCTTGTTTGACGCATATCTTTAATTCAATAATTTTGAATTCAAATTTTCCAACTGCTTGGAAACTTGCGAAGATAGTGCCAATACCCAAAAACAATGCAGAGTACCGTCCTATTGCAATACTTCCGTTTTTATCTAAAACCTTCGAACGATTAGCTAATAGGCAAATAAGGGATTATTTGCAAAGAAATTGTTTGCTGACAAACCTGCAATCGGGTTATAGAGAAAAACACAGCTGCATTACCGCTTTGCAGAAAGTTTCAGAGGATTTGAGATCGAGTTTAGATAGCAATAATGTTTCAATTATGGTATTACTCGACCATTCTAAAGCATTTGATACGGTTGATCACAAAATTCTTTGCGATAAACTTAAACATTTCTTTAATTTTTCGACTACAGCCGAAAAACTTATAAATTCATACTTGTCAATGCGATTTCAAACATTAGCTGTAAAAGATAGGGTTTCAACACCACTTCCAATTAATAGAGGTGTACCGCAAGGTTCCATTCTGGGACCATTGCTTTACTCTTTATATAGCAATGATTTACCTCATAAAGTTCAACACTGTCGTATCCACATGTACGCTGACGATGTGCAGGTCTATATAAGCTCACCCAAAACTAACCTTAGAAATATTATTCTTCAACTCAACGCTGACCTTGCAAATATAGACTTGTGGGCTAGATCTAATGGATTACATTTAAACCCCAATAAATCAAATTGCATAATTTTTAGCAAACGGAATATTACACTCCCGGAAGATACGCAGGTCAAAATCGCAGATACTCTGGTAGAAATTGTAGATAGTGCAAAAAATCTGGGTGTTACATTTGATAGCAAAATAACTTGGTCCAATCATATAAAATCAGCAATCGGTAAAACGTATGGTGTGCTTAGAAACCTTTATGTATGTCAGAAATATACACCAACTAATATTAGACTCCTTTTGGCTAAATCGTTGATTTTACCTAGTTTACTTTATGGTTG
This sequence comes from Muscina levida, assembly GCA_964034835.1. Taxonomy (NCBI): domain Eukaryota; kingdom Metazoa; phylum Arthropoda; class Insecta; order Diptera; family Muscidae; genus Muscina; species Muscina levida. The sequence goes on along the minus strand of OZ035880.1, from coordinate 127,432,212 downwards.
CGAAATTTTTGCAAATTGTAACAGAAATTTAATAAATAAACTAACTATGGTGTTTAACAATATAACGAGATATATTTATGGGCTTGGCAGACGAGATCACGTATCACAGTATTCTAATAAAATTTTTGGTGTATCATTTGAGAATTTTCTAAAAATAAGATGCCTCTTAAGTTTGCACAAAATAATTTATACACGATGTCCCCAGTATTTGTATGAATGTCTTCGATTTGCAAGGTCATCGAGAGGTAAACAATTAAATCAGTTACGACATACTCGAAGCACATCAAATAACTTTTTCTTCATTCATACAATTCGTCTTTGGAATAATCTACCCTTCCATGTACAATTACTTTCCAACGACCGGCAATTTAAATTAGCATTGTACCAGTTTTTTAGAGCATGATATTTTCTATATTTCTGTCTTCTCTGTCTTTCTCTCTATTTTTGTTTTCTTTTTCTTATACACTAATTGTTTTATGTTTTAAAAATTAATTTTTAAATATGTCCTAATAATTCATTGAATCAACTTTGTTAGAAACTTTTATACTGTTAATCGTTTTGAATTTGCCAAATATATTAATGTTTATTATCTGTTAAATATATGTATGTAACACAATATACCCTATACTTAATATAAGACACAGTCTTTTGTGTAGGCGAATCAAATAAATAAATAAAAATAAAATAAAAAAATATATTTTGTTCTCTAAACCCCGCTCATCTTTTTTTGATTTTATTTATTTCCACGGTAAATTTCTTGCAAATACTCGTCAATTGAAAATAACAAGAAGCTCTCGTGCGGGTGATTACGTATTACCCGGGCAATGACACATCGGAACATCAGTTCAGTGGTAGCAAATGTTAAAAGCCGAAATGTTGAGTAACCTAAACGGCATGCTACCACCGATGCGTCTTAGAGTATAAGTACAAGAAGTTACTGAAATGCAACGCAGAGGATCCCTTAGTGGCTTCAGCAGCCCCACTCTCCTTAAACAAAACAATTATTATGCAAACACGAAGAAAAGAAAAAAACAAAATCCCCCAAATATTGATGACCCCCGCAAACGATATAAGGACCATAATTTAAGGATATGCACCTGGAATTGCCGAACTCTATGTGGCAGATGTCCACGACAAATTCATGTCTGGCATCTCCGCCATACGATAACGGATTTAGACTGGTTAGTTTTGCGTCGACATGAAACATGGTTGTGAGTGGAACCAGATTTCCACATAAAGATATTCACAAGGCAACCTGGATATCCCCTGATCAAAATACAAGAAACCAGATTGATCAAGGGGTAATTGATGAAAGGCATGTCTCAAGCATTATGGACGTTTGTGTGATGCGCGGTGCAAATATTGACTCGAATCACCACCAAGTTGCAGCCAAGGTACTCACACGATTAAGTAGGGCTAAAAACGCTCGTAACCAAACGCAAAGGAAGCTAGACATCACAAAGCTACTTACCACCGACATAGTCAATGCCTACTCCAACCAACTTCCCCAATTACTCCAAACAAACCCCATAGTTCTGATGTTCCCTGCCATCATACAAGGCAAAACTGACACCAATGGCGACGCGTGCGGTGACGGAATGTTATAATAAGAAGAGGAGGGAGTTGAAACGCCTGTTCAGGCGGAAAAAGTTTATGTGAAAAAAAGAGAGAACCACGATATCGAAAACTACAGGGATAGAGGTGAAACCCGAAAGTTCTACCAAAAGGGTTAAAGCAAAACAAAATCTGGTCACGGACACTCAAAATGTATGCTGCAAATATGGAGGGAACACTTTTGGACTCTTCTCTTTCCCGAAGGCAGCTTAAGTGACGAACACCAATCATAGACGACGGAGTAGATTTTCTACCACCAAACCAAAACGGCGATCGCAAGGCTTACAAATAATACAACTGCGGGATCCAATGGACTACCCGCAGACCTTTTAAAGCCCGCGGCGATGAGCTGTCAACATGCATGCACCATCTCATAATTACAATTTGGCTTACGGAATGCAAGCCCGATATTGAAATCTGTGCTTAAAAATGCGATCCAAGTGTGTGTACCAACCATCGCGGGATTAGCGTAGTACCCATCGCATATAAGGTCTTGTCTAATGTGTAACGTAAACGACTAAAGCCCATTCTAGCGAAGCAGATTGAACCTTATCAGTACGGCTTTAGACCTAGTAAATGCACGACCGACCAGATATTCAGACTACGAAAAATTCTGGAGAAAACCCAAGAAATTCATTTCGATCAAAGCTGCATTCGACAGTCCGAACGGCTGAGATCTTTGTCATTATTTTATCTGCGGAGTTAATACGACTTTGCGGGATGACACTAACTGACACGAAGTCTTTGGTGAAAATTGGCAACAATCTGACAGAGCCATTTTCTACCAAGTGAGGCTTTCGACAAGGCGATAGTCTGTCTTACGATCTCTTTGACATCGTAATGGAGATGAACATGGGGAAGGCTGCAATAAACAAAAATGGTACCATCTTCAAAAAAGTCACTTGTTGCTCGCGTATGCGTATGATATAGTTATGATAATGTCTACCTTGGCTCCGTCATAAACAAAAATAATAATGTTAACCTGAAAAAAAAGAGGAGTATTGATCGCAAATCGCTGCTACTATGTGCTGAGCAAGCGATTAAATGATAAATCGGTCTCTCGAAGAACAAGCTGCAACTCTACCAGACTCTGATCATTCCTGTATTGCTCTACAGTGCAGAATCCTGGGTAATGACACAAGCGGAATCATCTCTTCTGGGAATCTTTGAGAAAAAAATATTTGGACCCATCATCTTTAATGGCGAGTATCGTCGTCGTATGAACAACGAGCTGTATGAGCTGCTGCGTTGAAATAGATCGAAGAAGGCGCTGCTTGAAAATGTTGTACGAATGGATGACAATGTTCCAGCTCGAAAGATTTTCATCAATAAATCCGATAGTCGGCGGGCGGGGTGACCAAAACTTCATTGGATGGGCCAACTTCCAAGCGCTTCGGTCTTTTGCGCTCCGTTGATAGTTAGTCACACCAAGTGTAAGAGCTGTTATCTACACTTGGTGTGACTATCTATCTACGGAGCGCAAAAGATCGAAGCGCTTAGAATTATTTTCTACGTGCGGCTACTGATAGATGAATTTTTGTTGCTGCTGCCAATTTAGAAGAAGAACAAGAAGGTCATATTGTAAAAATTTGACATCAGTAAGGATGAATGAATAAAAATATTATTATTGTTATTTATTATGTTTTTAAATTTTTGGTTTAATTTTTAGATAAATAATTATTACGATCGACGCTCTCTTGAACAACACTATATGGAAATACACTGGCATGGCCAGGCAAAAAAAAACTATGATATACATTGAAGTAAAACTGGAAGTAAGCTTAGTTTACCACAGATCTCCTTGGAAAAAGCGAGCTTTGAGGTAAACGGGAATTGTGGGAAAAAATATCCTCCATTTCCATGTTGAATATTAACGGTCAAATTCAAATTCAAATTGATGTTGGACATTTTCGGCTGATATCTGCTTCGCATGTACATGTTTGACATAATTGTAGATATATATACAGCTGATGATGTACCAGATTGCATCGATTCGTCACAACGTGGTCTGAAGATGAACTCGTCATGGAGTTCGAAACGCGTCAGCCTAGGGTGTGACAATGAATTGACCAGCAATAAAAAAATCTTTAATGATTGTTTAGCCAAAGTATCGAATGATACACTAACACAAAAAAATTGGTTTTATTTGTTGCAGATACCCAAAATATTATTAAGAAACTACACAAAGTTTATATAGTAATACGAATATAGCCACTTGATTAACAATTATAAAATAATCGGTCGAGTCTGGTCCACTGTACACTCATACAGAAATTTTAAATTATTTCAAAATGTGAAACCTTCACTATCATGGGGTGTAAAGGAAATTAGTTCTTTTTTTGCGAAAGTATCAAAGTTAACTTTTAATATCAGCAAATTAACCGCGTTATTTAAATGCGTATCTATTCTTATACAAAATGTATATACTTTTCTTCTACATATAATGTAACTATTTTTTGGCTCCATGGTTGATTGGCTCGTCCATCTGAAAGATATCACTTACTATGTACTTTTTTTACTTTCATGTACAGACATTTTAACGATGCCAATGCCCTTTTTAGTGTATGTACTTAAACTGAATGAATAAAAAAGGTAAATTTGGGTAATAAAAATCAAATTTTATTAAAGGTCCAACGTTAGTAAGTACATAAAATTTAATAAAAACAAAATGAAACTACAAAAAAAGGACACCAGCAGCAATGTTAACTGCATCTTGAATTAGGGGAAAAATCTGAGAGAAGCAAAAACCAAAATCAACATGTTACGTGATGTGCAAAGCAAATGATAGTTTTATTTTCAAAAGACATCAACTAATAAACTAACTAACCATTGAGAGAACACAACGCTCACAAAAACGAACCCCATTGGCAGAGCTTTGTTTGCCAAGTCCCACAAAGGTCCTTAAATATATCCAACATAACGATAAAATATTCCTTCCTGCGACATCACACAACGCACCTAACAAAAGGAAGTGTGAATTGCTGTAGGAAAAGTGATACACATTCACATGAAACGCTAGAATTCAAATCAATTGATTGCTGGCATTTTTATCATCACGATGGGTTTTATGCTATTTTCTGTTGTAGCATTTGAATGACACTCATGTTCTCTCATGCTCCCACAAAGAGTGACACTCCTTCCTTTGCCTTTAGTTATTATGTCGGGTGTATAGAGCGACACATTTGTTGATGTTACATTTCTGTCATTGTATTTAATCAACGGTATAATGTTTACCCTTTTTCCTATTTATGATCAAATTCTAGTTTCTTTTAAGTATAGAAATGCTTTTGTAATATTATATGTACGCTGGAATATATTTTGATTCGTGGAAAGGAAAATTTAATATAAGTGTGCATAATGTTTATATGTTAATTTTTTTTTTGTTTAGATATTTGAACAATTTTAATTTAATATTGCTAGAACAAGAACGTTTTTTTTTGAAAATCGATAAAAAATAATAAGGTCCACCTTAATGGGTGTATGTACCACGTATGAGTTATATTATTTTATACAGATTTTATATTAATCATACGCACATCGTTACAATACTGGTTGTTACAATTATGGTTTCAAAACACAGTACAACAGCCAATATTGGGAGTGAAAAATTCCACTTGAGCGTGAAGGTGCTATATAAGTGCAATAAAACCCTTAAAGAGTTTGGAGTTTTCTGCTAAAGAAAAAGACGACAAATCTTCAATGGTTCTTGAGTTAAAGCAGGAAAACTAAGCGAACAAACATCAAGATAAGCTAAAATATAAAACGTCATAAAAGCGCCAAAACCTTTGGGGGTGTTAATATACTGGCCTAGAACCTTCACCCTGACTTGATATTTTTCACCCCCTCCCCCCCCCCCAGACAATAACCGCACAAAAGTTGTATGGTGTACTTTTTCACTCTTCTTGTGTCCATAACTATCGCATGGAAATAACAAACAAATGCTCAAAAGGAAGTATTATATTTGGTATGGATGTTTTAATGTTGTAAACATCCGAACAAACCACGATCCATTTATATATTTATATAGATTACTAGCTGTCCCGGCAAACGTTGTTCTGCTATACATCTTCGGACCCGGCAAACTTCGTCTCGCTCCTAAGGTAACGAATTCATATAAGCTCCAGGGGTATAGTAAAACACAGTTAGTTCAAGTTTTAATGTGATTTATTTGAATTTAATCGAAATTAGTGAAGAGCGGTAAAGAGCGATCTGATTAACAATGTTTTTCGATTTTTTTTCCTGCGTAAAAACAAATTATGCCAATACGCGAACAGACAACGTACGGCTGATCTTGTGAAAAGCAGGGAAATTCGAGATTGATCCCACAAACTTTTATTGATGGGTTTTGCGATTTATTGATTGTCATCGCAAAAGCCAATAGAATGGAGAGTTGAATTCACTTGAATTTGAAAGGGAAGGTCGGTTTGAATAATAGGAATACGTGGGATAAGGATTTCCTCTTCTTGGAATTTGCTCCTGATGAACGTCGCTTTAATCACATTGATGATCAGTTTCTTGACCGACAAACACGTACCGTTGTATAATTTAAGATGATTCAGATTCCGCAACATGCTTATGATCGATCAAACCGTCAGCTGTAAATTAAGCGGCGAAGTTCCTGCCACATCTAACAAATTAAAAAATTCTGTCTGAACGCAGTTCTCCATCGATTCGACTTTGAAACATTCAAGCTATCGACGACCTTATTCTTCGCTGCTAGTATGGTCCGTTCACATATCCCATATAGATTTTTATAGTTTTTTGCAATGCCGGAGAAAACTTTTGTGATGAGTTGCTCCTTTGACGATGTAAACTCGAAAAAATTTGCCGGGAACGTCATTAATCCAGTTGAAACATCAACAGGAATTTGGCCTTTACCAAATGCCAGTAGTCTTGAACATTCAGTAACACAAAGATGAAGATTTCAGGCATGCTTTAATTTCATAAGCAGCAGTAGATTTTGGGATGACGAGAAGCGTTTGACGAAACTACCATAGCCACACCAAATCATCTCGTATCATCTTGTAAATCCTTAAGCGTTCGGTCAATTGCCTCCAAAACTCGTTTATGTGCCATCGTGCATTCATCCCAAAAGATGATTTTGCATTCTCGCAACAATTTCGCTCCACGTAGGCTTGTCAACCGTGAGAAGATTCATCAGCAGCTTCAAAGCGGAAAGTGCAGGTCGACCGCGTTTCAACAATGTGGCAGAAATAACAGCGGAGGCAACAGCTAACGGAATTTGCGATCTTGACCAAATGTTACCAGAATCAAAGAAATGACGAATGTCTTGCCTGGGGGAGCATCGAAAAAGTAATTGCCTCCCGGTCCTTTGCTCGGCATTCAATGGCGGCACATTTTCCCGGACTCTTTCAGTCAGCTCATCTCGATCAATGATCTCGTTGCAATTCGCGATTGAATGCATCGTGCATCGAACGATTTGACGCTGGTAATCCAATTTCGACAATAGACTGCCGCTCATGAGAACGCAAATGTCTTCGTTCAGAAGTTAATTTTCAGATCGAAATTCGAACTTAAATGGAGAATAAAAAAAAGTGATGACTTGTAAACAAACTTTTGTTCTATTGACCATTTTTTAATTGAGGTGATAGCCATCCTCTCCACGACAGAACATCAACGGGTATTGAAGTGCATCATATGACCGCTGAGTTATGCCTCAGTTGTCTACCATCTCGACGCTTGAGAACAATATCGCGTGATTCCACATTCTTCCCAACAATCACTACTGCGTCTTCATTTATAGTGGGAACATTGAATTGTTCTTCATGGCAACCAAAGGGTCTTTTGTCTGCTATGATAATGATTTTGTGGTCGTCGGAATGCATTGTATTCAATGCGGTTTTGAACACTCGCACCAATGCGTTATTCTTATGCAGATGATTTTGAAGTTGTTCGATCATTTCGTGTTTAATCTGCTAACATAATAAACCCAAATTTTCCAAGCATCATAACGAATTTTCCACTACGTCTACAGAAATCATTAAATCAAGCGATACAGTGCAAAATTTCGCCGAAAAATCTAAATTTTTCGAGTTTTACGGAATATTTCGAGTTTTCCACCAAGTATTTTCTATTATCCGAAATATTAAAGACTAACTTCGGCCAAAATTATCAATCATACGATAAAATTCAAAATTTCGTCTAAAAAAAATTAAATTTGTTGGCTTTTTTTCGTAATTTTTCGACAAATATTTTCTATTTTTCCATTCGTAAAGCCACTACGGAATGGAATTTTCGGAGTTTTCCACCAACAATTTTTCTATTTTTCCATTCGAAAAGTCATTTTGAAATATTTATTAGAAATTTTTCACAGTTCCATCGTCCAAATTTATTAAATCATACTATAAAATGCAGAATTTCTGTACTTACTGTATAAGTTCACATACAAATCATATGTGTACGTACGTGTAGTTTTAATAAAAACTAAAAACATTTCTTATTTATTTCCATATTTTTTGAATGCTTTAATTTTGGTATATAACTTAAGTGAATTTTGTTATAAATGATAATATCTTACACATTTTTTTAAGGTTTATTGTTGTTGTCTTCTGTTGTATATAACAACATAATCAAATTAGGATAAACCATTTGTAAATGTCAGTATAAACTTTTGGTTAAGCCACAATTTGACTTAACATCATAAAATATGGCAACGGTCAGAGACGTTTTAGATAAATTACTTTGTGGCAGATCATAGACATTCATGCTTATACACCTGATTTGGTTATTGGCCAGATTAAGATAATGGGTTTGTGTAAGTGTCTTTAGCCCATGAGTTTCTTTGGCGTGCTGGAATGATATTATGTCATGGTAGCAATAAAATTTGATATCTGAGGTTAGTTGAGGTGAACACACAGTGTCATAGGCAGGACACAGTTTTTTGTTGTTGTTGTATGATGAAAAATAATGGAAAACACATAAATTTGTTGCTGAGGGAACTAAGGGTGTATAATTTGTTTTGTGATTGTTGAATGTTAACAGCATAGTATGTGAACCAACAAAAAGTCTTTAAGACCAAATAATTATATTATAATAGGGAGTATTCGTATCATAGCTCCGGATTTTAACATAATGCTTTGATTTTTGAAAGTTAGTTTAAAGAAACGGTAAGAGAAAGGTAATCAATTAAAGGCTATCTCGCACTTAAACAATCCGAAAAGGTGAATGAAGTAAATACAGTAGGTATTATAGAGGTATAAATATTCTTCTTGGGCTTGGACCATGTGTCTGAAAACTTCACGGACGTATTTTTCTTATTATATTAAAAAAAGATAATGAAGTTATCGTTAATTAATAGCAGCATTTGTAATTGGTCACACTAATAAAATTGTAACTAGTGACAAATATTTATCGTCATCAAATTACAGTATTCAACCCCAACAACTATATTTTTATACATTTACCCTTAGGCAAAAGGCATATGTTATTTGATACGAGAAAAAGTTTAACGCTTTAAAGAAAGCGTGTTAGACCCCAAGTATCTTAAAAGCAAATTTGTCTTGTCCGTCTGTCTTGTGGCTGGTGGGCAGAATAACTTGAGTAAATCTTAACTGATGAAATTCTTCTTCTTCTTTACTGGCAGCAACAACAGAAGTTCATATATCAGTAGCCGCACGCAGAAAAGCATTCCAAGCGCTTCGGTCTTTTGCGCTCCGCAGATAGTTCGTCATACCAAGCTTACTTAACAGTTCCGTCACATGGTCCATCCATCGGAGTTTTGGTCGCCCCCTCCTGCGCCATCCATCGGGTTTATTGCCGAAGACTTTTCGAGCAGGAGCATTTTCGTCCATTCGTACAACGTGTGCAAGCCAGCGCATTCGGTCTGCTTGAACGCGCTTGACTACGTCGATGTCGTTGTACAGCTCATACAGCTCATGATTCATTCGACGACGGTACTCACCGTTCACGATGATGGGTCCAAATATTTTGCGGAGTATTTTTCTCTCGAAGACTCCTAGAACAGATTGATCCGCTTGTGTCATTACCCAGGATTCTGCGCTGTAGAGCAACACAGGTAGGATCAGAGTCTGGTAAAGCTGGATCTTTGTTCTTCGAGAGAGCACTTTGTCGTTAAATCGCTTGCTTTGCGCATAGTAGCAGCATAATCATCTTTTGATTTCCAGGCTGACTTTATTATTTTTGTTTATGGCGGAGCCAAGGTACACAAAATCATCTACCACTTCAAAATTATAGTTGTTAACATTCACGCAGCGTCCCAGACGAGTGGACTCTTTATTCGTTGAAACAAATAACATGGTTTTGTCCTCACTTATCACCAGACTCACTTCCGCCAACTGGTTTTCAATGCTCGAAAAAGCCGTAGTAACATCACGCAATCCACAGCCAATGATATCTATATCATCGGAATGCGCGAGCAACATGTGATTTTTGTTGAAAATGGTTTATACCATAACCGGGTAAATAATAATACATAAGTGATTTCATTTTAGGCTGGTTAGCTTTGCAGTGGGAAGACACATGGTAGTGAGTGGAACTAGATTCCAGCACAATGATATATACAAGGCAACTTGGCTATCCCCCGATCAAAACACCAAAAATCTAATTGATCATGTGGTAATTGATGGCAGGCATGCATCTAGGTCATGGCCGTGAGTGTGATCCGTGGTGCTAATATTGGCTCGAATCATTACCTGGTTGCAGCCAAGGTGCGCACAAGATTGAGCAGAGCGAAAATACATGCAACCAAACACAAAGAAAGCTGGACATCGCGATGCTGCTTACCCCAGAGATAGCTACTGCCTACTCCAACCAGCTCTCCCAACTTTTACGACACAACGCCTCTACTTCTGACGTTCCCGATACACAGTGGCAGCATATTGCGCATTCCATGGCAACCGCCGCAACAACCGTGCTAGCGTCTGAGGTACAGGATGTTGATTATAGGGCAACGCTACAGCCAATTGTAACCCGTGCTGTTAGGGAACGGCATTAGGAGAAAGCAAAACGGGCGAGACAGCTAATTAGGCGAAAAAAACGTCAGATGAAGGAACGAAAGAACAAGGATATAGAGCGATACATGGATAGAGGTGAGGCCCGAAAATTTTACCAGAAAGTAGGAGCAAATGCATACGGTAATGACCTCCCCACCTGTAAGGACAATGATGGAAATCTGGTCACTGATACGCAGAGTGTGCTGCACATATGGAGAGAACACTTCCAGCAACTGCTGGTTCCAGAAGGCAGCGCACGTGAAGTTATCACGCCAATTGTCGACGACGGTTTAGATTGCCCACAACCAAGTCAAACCGAGGTAAGAAGAGCAATATCGCGGCTGTAACACAATAAAGCAGCCGGTGCCAACGGTCTGCCCGCAGAGCTCTTCAAGTCCGGTGGCGAGGAGCTGGAATGTAACGACGATTGGAATGTAAGCGTATTATGTCCTGTGCTGAAAAAAGGTGATCCAAGTGTGTGCTCCAACTACCGCGGGATCAGCTTTTTACCCATCGCATATAAGGTCCTGTCGAGTGTGCTATGTGAAAGACTAAAGCCAGTGTTATCCAACCTGATCGGGCCTTATCAGTGTGGCTTTAGACCTGGTTAATCAATAACTGACCAGATTTTCACACCGGCAAATCCTGGAAAAGACCCAAGAGAAACAGATTGACACGTTCCATCTTTTCGTCGACTATAAAGCTGCCTTCGACAGCCCGATACTGCAGAAATTACTCGAAGCCATGGCTGAGTTTGGTATACCAGCGAAGCTGATACGTCTTTGCGGAATGACGCTGACTGACACGAAGTCTTCAGTGGAGATTGGCAAGGACCTTACGGAGCCATTATATACCAGACGAGGCCTAAAACAAGGAGACGGTCTATCGTGCGATCTCTTCAACATTGTGATGGAGATGATAATGAGAAAAGCTGCAGTAAACACGGGTGGCACAAAAGCCACATGTTACTCGCGTACGCTGATGACGTTGACGTCATAGGTCGAAAACTGTGGAATGTGACTGCAGCCTTCTCAGGTATACTGAAGGAAGCAGCGAAAATGGGTCTAATGGTGAACGAGGACAAAACGAAGTTATTAGATTCAACGAACAAATAACCGACTCGTTTGAGAAACTGCCTGAACGTTCAAAACTATATTTTCGAGGAGGTAGATAATTTTGTCTACCTAGGCTCCGCCATCAACAAAGCAAATAATGTCAGTCTAGAAATCCGGAGAAGAATTCTGCTACTACGGACTAAGCAAGCGATTCAATGACAGAGCCCTCTCTCGACGAACAAAACTCCAGCTATACCAGATACTGGTTCTGCCTGTCTTAATGTATGGCTCAGAATCCTGGGTTGTGACACAAGCGGATGAATCGGTATGGGCCCATCATCGTTAACGGAGAGTATCGGCGTCGTATGAATCATGAGCTGTACGAGCTGTACACTGACATTGACGTGGTCAGACGCATTAAGGTGCAACGGTTGCGTTGGCTAGGTCATGTTGTACGCATGGACGAAAATGCTCCAGCTCGAAAAGTCTTCGACAATGAACTCGATGGACGGCGCAGAAGAGGGCGACCAAAACTCCGTTGAAATAACCAGGTTACTGAGAACCTTACAGAACTCGGTGTGACTAACTGGAGAAGAAGCGCAGAAGATCGAGGCGCTTATAATATTTTTCTACGTGCGGTATGTAATCCACTGGGATTGCATAGAAGTACCAGCTAAGTAAGTAAGTGATTTCAATTAAATATCGGTTAATTTCAATAACTCAAGAGTTTAATAATATCATATCTAGGGTGAGAGTATTTAGCATTAAGTTTAACTGACTAAAATTTCTGTAATAATTTTTAGTTTTGTTGCATAGTGTTATTCAACTGGACAAAATGTAATTGCGTGTCAATTGTCATAAGTTTGAATATAATTATAGCTTTCATATTAAAATGATTATATCGCTGCTGTATTTTCACTCTGTTAACCAATTAGCAACCCCGACAATGGCATTACGACACATGCTCCTAAGGAAGTGACGACAGTAATAACATATACTCATGCATCTTATGGATTATCATATGTTTATTATCGTTTTAACCGCACTTACAAAATAACTTTCGCTACTGTCAATTCGTTACATCAAGTTTTGATAACATCTTAAAAATGTGGGCCTATAAAAGCGGTTTTCTTATTCATCAACGCCACCAATTTAATATCTAAAAGTGCTGTATCGGCATGTACACTATGGATACGAAAATCTCATACATACACTGTTACGTGCTAACTTGGGGAAGAATATATTCGCTTACCATACCAGGACGCTGCTTAATACCATTTTTCGTAACCAATTACGTTTTTAATACAGTTGCCGTCTATAACGCAATATGTTGTCACTTTTTGTCAAGAACATTAGTGTGGGTTCGTAAGTGAATTTTGTTTGCAAAGGGAACAGAATATTGCGGGGGTGAACATTTTTTATTTTATCAGTACGTATAGTATAGTATAGATTTAGATAAATTGTGAATATCCACAATTTATCTTTCAGGCCTGGTTTATTATTGTAACATAACATAACTGTTTGAAACTTTACACTCCGCTATGCTTTATTAGTCTTCCTAAACACTACTGTGCTTGATAACATTGATAGATTTCTTAGTCTCCAAATGTATTGTTACTTAAAATACACATTTTTATTTCATTCCCCCACCGATACTTTGTATATTGTAATTCATTTGACGCACTCTACTAGTACCACCTGTGCCATCAAATGCGCATCTCTCGCCTACAAGTTAGCAAACATTATAATAACAATAGAATAGAAAAAATATTCAAGTAAAGAGGAAATAAAACGCTTACTCAATTGGGTGTAAAGTGCAAATAAATGTTGAAAAAAAGTGTCTTATACATTCTTTTGTATTTGGTGGCACTGCTTCGCATACATAAAGCTCCTTCCCTTTTTGGGAGGCGCTATAATTCGATGTTGTAGTTGCTTTTACTGTTGTTTTATAGGTGTTGGTGTCAGCGAATGTTCAGTGACTTTAAATTTTTGTTGTTGTGCGCTATCTCGATATGTGTATCTCGTGCTTGAGGTGGTAACGTACCGACACTTGAATGGATGGAGTTGACAGCGGTGAAGTTGGCTGAGAAAAAGTTACTTGGCTAAAATTACATTTATGCCAAGGTTCATGTTAAAAAAGAAAAAAAAACGTAAAACTGCCGAACAAGGATTCCAATGAAATGAAAGGCTTTATATTGTGCTGCCACCATTTCCCTGCGATTTTTCTTTCGATTTCCACTAAGAGCACGTGTGTGTGAAAGAGTGTAGTGAAAAAATTCCAAGTGCGTGACATGATGTTACCGACTTTGGCACTTGTGTCGTTGTATCTCATTTGGCTCCTTCTCTTATGGCATGTAAATGACAAATGCTGGTACCACGTTTACTGTTTTATTTTCGTGTTGCCACTTCGCATCGTGTTGCGACTGTTTGCTCATACTTTCCCAATGACAGCCCCGTTTTCTCCTCTAGTGGCATTGCATATTTGTATAATTCGTGGAGGGGTGGGGTGAAAAACTCTACGTTTGTAAGCCAATCTGACACTGATTTGTATTTTTTGCTCAGATTTTTCGTTTTTTTTTTTCGTTTTGACTTGTTTGACTGTGTCTGTTACAGATTTTCTTTTTCTTGGCATTTATTTGTTGTAGTAAATGTCATCTGAAATTTATAACATTTGGAGCGACGTGAAAAAATACGCTGGAAGGTTACGATTTTTGAAAAAAAAAACACACAAAATTATAAGAAATACATATTATAGATGTGTAATACATTTATTGCGTTCATAACATGAATATTAAACGCATTTTATGTTTATATAACTATATAGGGGAGGAAAGTAAAAATATAGCATTATATTATTTTATTATGAGTATTAACTTTCTTTTACCAACACCATTTCATCTGAAATTGCTTTTATAGTGTGGCGTCTAACTGATGTTATGATTAAATTAGTTTTTGCACTGTTTATTATGTATGTACATACCCACATCTACAGACCGCTTCTCAATGCTAAAATAGATCGCGGTAACATCGCACATTCCCCCTATATCAATAGTGATTCGATTGATCATTTCCATTAAAGATGTCATGAAGACTGCTTTGCAGTAAAAGAAAAATCAGTTATTGCGTCTACTAGTCTCTCGATTTGGACGGGCGAATACTTCTTTATAGTCGATAAAAGGGAGGTAAGCTCCATTCTACATATCTTGGGTCTTCTGTAGAATTTGTCGGTGGTTGATGTAACTCCTAAAGCCAGACACATAAGGTTTGCTTATATGGGCTGACACATGATATTTAGTACACACACTTGGATGACCTTACTTCATAACAGGACATATCGCACTCAGATTCCAATCTTCGCCTATGCATTCCTTTAGTCGAATCGCAGTTATGACCTGGTGAATGCGTACCGGGCTTGAAAAGCTCGTGTCCAATGGCACCCGCAGTTTTCGACAATCCATTGCGCTGCCGAGTGTTGGCGAGAATTCGTTATCTGCACTAACTTCTTAATTTGTAGCACGGTCTGTTTTCATAGTTGGACATTCTTGCTCCATGACCATTACATTGTACATTTGGAATAAGTTTCAGGCTTTACTTCTTCCCCTGCCCTTACATCTTCGATATTTTCACTCACTCTTCTTCTCCAGAAATGTTTTTCGGGCTTCGTTTCCCCACAACACGTTTTACCATCCTTTAACCCTTACTTTTTCAGATATTACGCAACATTTTTCATCGCAACTATGTACGGTCGTAAGTGGTTATATACTACGTAATATGATAGTTTAACTCCGGAACAACCGTACTGTAAAAAAAAAACCACGCTCAGAAAAGCCTGGGTACGATGAGGAATATGTCGAATAATGTCTGAGAAAATGGATGCTGCATACAAGCCAAAACGATATAATGAGAGGGGAAGGCAGATAAAATACCTCTTTAGGCGAAAAAAACGTCTAAGGAAGAAAAGAGAAAGCAAGGGTATCGAAAAATACAATGGTAAAGTCCGAATGTTCTACCAAAAGGTAAATAGCAAACGGGACGGGGATCTTGTAAGGACTGAGATGAAAATATGGTCACGGACACGCAGAGTGTGCTGCAATTATGTAGGAAACCCTTTCGTACGGAGTAGATTGTCCACCACCGAGCCAAAACGAGGCCCGCAGTGATGAGCAGGCAACATGCGTGCACCAGCTCATAAGCACAATTTGGCTAAAGGAATGTATGCCTTATAATTGGAACCTGAGTATTCATTGTGCTGTTCTTAAGAAAGGCGACCGAAGTGTTTATACCAACTATCGCGGGATCAACCTATTACCCATCGCTTACAAGGTCCGGTCTCGTGTATTATATGAAAGTCTATAGCCCATTCTAACAAACCTGATTGGAACTTATCCGCGTAGCTTTAGATCTGTTAAATCTACAATCGACACAAGAAATGTAGAACAAGATCTATCATCTACTTATCGATTACAAAGCTGCTTTCGACAGTTGATATGAGAGAAATAATTTTTTGCTATGGCTGAGTTTGGTATTCTAGAGAAGCTAATACGACTATGCGGGATGACACTGACCGACTTCCTCTGTGAAAATAGGCAAACTAAGCCATTTTGCCACGCCTCCTTTTCAAAAAATCTATCTGACGGCTTTTCCAACAGACCGATTAATTTGAAAATTTTACAAAGTGATACTGATGACCTGTTGATAGTCCGTGGTTATTCTTGATTGTGATTGGATAAAGCGGCGTGACGCCGCCCATACAACTTAAAAATTAAAAAGGCTATATATCATGAACTATAAGAGGTATTAAGATGATATTTGGTATATATGTTGTTGGTGCAGTATTAATTACTGCGAGGGTGACGCTCCTTTTTAAAGGTCGCTCTGACGGCCTTTCCAACAGACCGATTGATTCGAAAATTTTACAAAAAGCCACTGATGACCTGTTGATAGTCCTAGGCTATTTTTAATTGTGTTCGGAAAAAGGGGCCTGGCGCCACCCATATAACTTAAAAATTAAAAAGACTATATCTCATGAACTATCAGAGGTATTAAGATAAGATTTGGTGTATATGTTGTTGGTGCAGTATTTATTACAGGCATGGCGGAAGTGGACGGTGACATGCCCCTTTTCAAAGGTCCTTCTGATGCTTCAATAGACCGATTGATACGAAAATTTTACAAAGAGCCACTGATAACCTGCTGATAGTCTTGACTATACTTACTTGCGATAGGATGAAGGGGCGTGGCACCGCCCACTAAATTTGAAATGGTTATATCTCATGAACTACCAGAGGTATAAAGATGCTATTTGTTATATATATTGTTGGTACAGTATGAAACAGCCAGGGTGGAAGTGGGCTGTACCACGCCCCTTTTTAAATAAAACATTATAACCACCGTAGTAATATTTTGATCGTCCTCAAAATTTCACAGTATGTTTCAGTTCGCTTAATGATATGATAAAATTTGCACAGAAATTGGTAAAAAGTGCCGAGCCGCTTCCCACGCACTTCAATATTTGACTATTTAACAGTATCCAACAACTGTATACGTACAACAGGCAGTTGAGTATATATCGAAGCTGAGCCGACAAAAACAGTGAAGTGTTTTACATTAACTTTTCAGGTATGTGTTTTTCAATTACTTTTCAGGAGAGGGAATATGATAATAAATCCTTAAAATAAAAAATTTAAGCAATGTTCATTGAAGTAGGACAGACAAAGAGTTTTTGTCAAACTGGGGCCACAATTTGAATTTTCATAGTATTATATATCAGAGGTAGCATTATCGAACATTTGGAAAGAAGCTATAATATATTTGGGTTTATTTTAGATCTATAGAACATCTAGGGTTGCCAGACGTTCTTGATTTTTCTTGATTTACAAGAATTTTGAATGCTCGTCAAGAACCAAGAAAAAATAAGTTTTGTCAAGATTTTTACAGACCAACCAAAAAATAACGTAAATATTTGTTCAATTTTTTTTTTCTTTGCACAAAGTTTTGTGAAAATTAAATGAACAGTTCATTGAAATATTATTGCGAAAGTTTTCTTAATGTTTCTTAATGTTTTGTATAATTTTTATATGAAAATTACATTTTTATAAAAAAAAAAAAAAATGAAACTGAAATATTTACAACTTCTAACGTATGAGTGTTTTTGCTTGTCAAGATTTATTTTCACAATCAAGATATTTTTTGGTGAATGTCAAGAATTTTACAATTTTAAATCTGGACACTAAGAACATCAGATAGGTATAAGTGTAAATCTAGATGTCACAATAATGAAGCGTGTTAGACTTTCTTTCGGTATACTTTGGCAAATCACCATGCAAAGACTTACACTAGAAGAAGTATTACAAATCGTACTTTGTCACTTTGTCAAGTTTATGGTGCACATAATCATCCACCTGATCAGCTAATACGCAATACTATAGATCGACAACATTTACTGTGTTCGATAATATTTATACAAATCAAGCTCGTACCATGCGTGCAGAAGAAGCCATTGCCGCTGTAGACGTAAGAGTGATAGGGGACTCGAATTTATCGAACCAACGCCGTTCTCTATAACTCGGTCTTTGGAAATTTTAAGGGAAGATCTTGGCCTACATCTATCTGGGATCCAACTGGTGGAAGATTAAGAGCCAGTGGACGATCAATTGATTTTTTATATTTACCATGTCATTGCAAATCATTCGGAGGAGAAAAGGTTACAACACGACTGCGTAACATGCCAAATAGCGCGTGAGATCATCACTGTGCTAAACCAAACTTTTGGTGACCGAATTATCTTAAGAAATGGTAATACGAGTACAAAGTTAGTATAAGCAAAGTTTTTGGTCAGTTGGAGAACAAGAAAGGGCAAAGTGTTTTTTATGGATAAATACTTAAAGTTTGGTACACATACAGTTCTCGGCAATAAATGCATAAATCTTCTAACGAAATTTTCATTTGCGGTCAATAGGCGGAGAAGGCATGCCAAAAATGTTTTTTACGCCCAAAGAGATATAGATAGCATCCTGCGACAATTTTCAATTTTTGTTTTCACACTTGATGAAGACGATATATACGTGAAACTAGAGACCTTATGTAGTAAAACTGAGTTCTCAGTTTATCGCCAGAACTTCAAAGTTCGAATGCACCACATTCAAAAAATTTAATTAAATATTTCCATGAACCATATGATAACGATATGGATATCAAATGAAAGGTAAGAATCTCAGCAATGCAACAAATAACAGAGTTTAGTAAACACATAGATTGTTTACAATGTTGTTATTGTTATTACATTTATACCCACACAGGGATTATGGTATATATCATTTGATACGTGAAAGTATCAAATATCTTAAGACAAAATTTGTTTTAGGACTTTTTAAGACGATTGAGCTATGTCCGTCCGCCTGGCTAGGACGATAACTTGAGTAAACCTCCACTGATCATTGTGAAAATTTACTACTGTTAATAGTTTTGTAAACGAAGCCATTGGAATGTAAATAGGCTGGGGCTATTCTGCCTATTTACAATCCCACAGCAAAATTTCTCTTCTGATATTACCAAAACTAAGATAACTGTATTTTTTGTGGTAGATGTATTTTTACTTAATGTATATTACTGCTTTGAAATCTCGATTTCTTAGAGCCTTTGCTTGCTTAGCCAACGATTTGTATGTTCTCTGTGTAAATGCCTTTGTGATATAATATAATTTTTTTAAGATTGTCTTTGTTGCTTATTGAATTAATTCTCAAAATATGTGATACTTTACACATTTTTATGTTTTAATTTAAAATGTACTGTTTTTTCTTCGTTTTACTGTTTTTTGTTCACTAATGTACTGTTTTTCCGATTTTAATATCTGGCTACCCTAGGTGTATTTGGAAAATATACCAATGTCGGCGAAAAAGGTAAATTTTGTTCTTATTTTGTTATACTTTAGACAGATGTTTACTTTCTTTGGATAGAATGCAAATCAAACTATTGATTAGCAAGCAAATTTGTGTACAAAGCGTGGGTTTTGGACCAATTAAGGCTTAAAGAAATCAGCCGCAAATAAATGGTGACGTTACTGACAAATTTTTATAAAATGTTTTTTTATGCATTTACTAATTTGCAAAGAGGTTGGATGAGCTGATTTTTTTTGAGTACTTTTGAAGTACTTTCATAATCAATGCTTAAATGAAGCCTTCTTAGCACATAACAGGGTATTTTTGCAAAAACAGATTGTGTGACATTACTGACGTAATATTTTAATTTTATTTTCTTTACTTTTTTGCTTAACAATTTGGTATTTAATTGCTAGACTCCGATTCCTGGTCCAAAAAGAGACAAGCGTTACGTTAAAAAGCTAAAAGAAACCAACAAATACGACGAGTACAAAAGGAAAAAGCTCGTCACTGCATAGTAAACAGTGCATGGGAATTCGTTGAGGCGTTCCAATATACACAATCGCAAATATTAGTTGCGGAAGCTGCTGAAGAAGAGTTTAGAAAATAAACACCATTTTGGATACGGCCACAATTTTCGCAAACGCAAAAAACATTCGTGACATTTCGTCTGCGCACCAAATTCGTATCATTGGGGACGAAATAGGTGCTCAGCAGGGATACAAATAAAATTGCTTATTTTTGTGATATTTTATGTTTATTTACGTTAAAAAAAAGCGAAGCGATGCTTTAATTTTGCAAAAATTAACAAGTCTGAATTAATAAAGACTTTTGTTTTTTCTGATAATAATGTGTTTTTATTTTACAGAGTATCCTGGCTTTAGTTCAAAATAATCACACAAAATTTTTATCACAAAAAAAAAAAACAAAAACAGAAGTTAATTCGACATTTTTTCGTACTAAATAGCCCCTAAAACTGAAAAGTAGGGAGAAATTACAAATTTTAATTTTAATGATGCAAAACTAATCAAAAACCAATTTCAACCCTCAAGCTATACACATTATTGAAGAGATAATTTTATTAAGTAACACTCTATCATACAAAAATCAGCTCTAAAAGTCGAATCCGATTTACTAAAATTTTTTTTATGAAACTGGTTTAGTCTTAATATCTCCCCAGGTTGCATCTTCAAACTCCTCTACGATGATTTTTTGGTCGTTTACGGTCCCTCTATTAACCCAAGAGAAAAAAGACACGAAAATCCTACCGAAATTTGTACGTGTGACGTTACTGACATTTTTGTGTGAAAACATAAAATTTAAGCCCACCTTTTGGATAAAAATCATCTTTCAGCCTTCCTTTTTTAAATACTGGTCAATTATAAACATAAACTCTTTTTAATTCGCTAATTTTTATACAAACGTTCAGTAACCTCAAAACACACTTCCAAAATCCGGTGACGTTACTGACGGCTTAAAATGGTCATAACTTCACAACAAAACGAGATACGGCGCTGAAGAGGGCGACCAAAACTCCGTTGGAAAGACCAGGTTACTGAGAACCTTACAGAACTCGGTGTGACTAACTGGAGAAGAAGCGCAGAAGATCGAGGCGCTTATAATATTTTTCTACGTGCGGTATATAATCCACTGGGATTGCATAGAAGTACTAGATAAGTAAGTAAGTAAGTATAGAGTCTAAGATAGTTAGCATTTAAAACAATAAAACTTCGTTGGTTAAATTCAATGTTAAGGAGTTACTAGAAATAAATTACATGAGTTACTAAACTGAACTTATTATTTTCGAGCCTAAGAACCTTTTTAAAAGTAATTTGTAGACCTACAAATATATAAATTAGCGAGTAGTAAGAAATGTAAAATATATTATAATTTAATATGCAGTCTCAAATAAAAGTTGCATGCTGTTCGTGTATGCCGATGATATAGATATCATTGGCTAAGACTGTGGGATGTTATTGCGGCATCTCCAAGCATTGAGAACTCCCTTCGGCAGAAATGGATCCGGTGATAAATGGTAGATGATTTTGTCTACATTGACACCGTCATAAACAAAAATAAGTGCGTCTACAGACGGATGAATTTCTGTTGCTGTTGCCAATAAAGAAGAAGAAGGTGATGTTCATAGTCTATGTTTGCACGCAGAAAACATGTATAGCATCAATTACCACGTCATAAGTTCGATTTATCATCTCTTGATTAGAACAATTTTAATGTCATGTCGATTAATATCGTTTTTCAAAAACATGTAATCACAATACTAATACAGGAGTGACGTTGCTTTTGTATACATATTTTGATGTTGGTCCTATACATGGGATATATTCGACTTACTCGTACCTACAACGGTTTAATGTTTGGTCGCAATTACAATATGTTTTCATATTTCAATTAAATCATAAGAGATTTAATGAGATACAAATTTATTTAAAAGTTTAACTACATTTATTTTTATATATTTCACCATACTTTCAACAATTATGATATCGAAGCGTGAAGACAACGATAATGTCATTACGCTGAATTGCATTACTTAAAACTCAACTTGGTTTCATTTCGTTCATAAAAGTAATTAAATAATAAAGCATGATGGAGCATTTTCATTAAGGAGAAATATAAATTTCCTTTTTAAATATAATATTAAAAATTCGCTGTCGTTGATAACCTGAAGGCGTATTTGCTTTTTAGAAAAACTTTCTACATTAAGGAAAATGATCCGGAAATATAGCAACAATTGCAATTAACTGGTTGGTGAAAAGTGCCAAAAAAAAAGTGAAAAGGTATTCTTCCCTTTTTTTATACTAAATTAGAAACGTGGGCAAAAACAAAGGGAAAAAACTCAAATTCCAAGCATCAAGCCCACAACAGAGAAGAAAACTTCACTTAAGACATAAAAACAAAGAAACCGCAAAATATTTTAACTTCACATGCATTGCAGCTGAGCACACGCTCTGATTATTTTATTTTTTTTTTCGTTCGACGTGGCCTTAATGAAAATATTTAACTTTTAGCGCAAAGAAATGAGATTTTGATGGTAGAAAAAAAGTTTATGTTACTTTCGCGGGCTTTTGTGTGCTTTTTCAACCCCGAGACGTTAAAATGGTTTCCATCGCCTTAGTGGTATACTTTGAGGTTTTTAATGAGTTTGTTACATTTTTGGTAAGCTGTGCAATAATTTCATTCAGCAGCTGAGTAAAAATGTTAAGCGAGTAGTGCACCTGCGTTAAGTTTCTTAAGGTGTTTGAATTTAAAATAGGCGAATGTATGTGATAAGTGGCAATGTTTGTGACAAAGTTAAATTATTTTTTAAAATTGGACATGTTAAAATATTTCAGCTAACTGATATTAATATATAAATGAAAAAACGAATACATGTCGATTACTATATTTAAAATTTCTAAGGTACATAGATCATATGTTTGAACATAGTACTATACATTTTCTCAACATTCTTAAGTAGCGTAAAAACTACTGAATAAGGCATATATTTTTTTACATTCGTATTTTGTTATTATTACTCATTTCGTAGAATCAATTTTAATAAAGTATCGCGATCCTTTTTGGTAAATAATTGATGCCACTTTTCCCTTAGGTATCGATAACAAAATCGGTAAACCTAATAAAACCACAACAATCCACTATCGTCACGTCTTTGCAACAAGTGTAAGAAATTAACGAGACATTGTCTTGCAATGGCTAATTAAGTGGCTTCTAAATATACCTCATCAGCACATAATGATAATACATGATACCAAAGGATACAAAACAGGGAAATCGAAAAAAGTTTTTACACAACACTAATTTATCACAGTGTGTGAATGTTAGTTGTGCAAAGTTGTATGAATGTATTTGGTTGTGTATTTATTCATATAACCCACAACAAGCATCTTGCTTTCGTGTTTATAAACTTTAAGTTTTAGGAAATAAAATACATGCATTTTCTTGGCATACTTAGGGCTGCAGTGGGTAAATGTGGGTTAGCAATGTTATATATAAACACATAAATGTAGGATAAAATTCGTGTGGGAAGAAAGCAAAACTTTATTAATATAAAACTTGAGAAGGTTATTTCACTAAAAACAGGTAAAACTTCACACGGTCTTACTTAGATATTAAAACACATGTTTACAACTTTGTTACTGGAGATTCATACATAGTGCCAGCGACTGGTGTATTTTAAAACACTGTACAATGAGACATATTCTAGCAATTTAATATGGCAGAATATGTTAAAATGGTTTACATTCTCTTTACAAAGTGTGTGATGTTAAATACGTATATAACTAGCGAAGACGCAAACCAGCTAAGACACATTTCAACTGTTGTGAATGGATCCTGGAAAACTTTTAAAGGTCTTTCCGGAAAAATTAACTTTTCTAGAAAACTGGAAATCAGATTGCGTCCAAATTTTCAACACTTGTCAAAAACAAACATATAAACAAAATACCGTAACTAAAATTGTATTCAGTCTTACCAGAAACCGTAGCCGTTACGCTAAATATCAAAAAGAGTTATTGATCAAATCTGAAAAACTGAGAGGGTGGCGTCCATGGGCGGTATACTGTAAGTAGTCCAGGAGCCACTTTATGTAACCACATACCCAGTTTATACAGATACGATTTCTGAAGGGTCGTATATGCATCCCAAATATGACAATATGACTATGATGAAATCTAGCGGAGATGTGTGGGCACATCTGGAAAACTGGGAGGGTGGCGTCCATGGGCGGAATACTGTGAGTAGTCCAGGAGCCACTCTATGCAACCACATAACCAGTCTATTAAGATACGTTTTCTGAAGGGTCGTATATGCACCCCAAATATGGCAATATGGCTATGATGAAATCTAGCCGAGATGTGTGGGCACATCTGGAAAACTGGGAGGGTGGCCTCCATGGGTGGAATACTGTGAGTAGTCCAGGAGCCACTCTATGTAACTCCATACCCACTTTATTCAGATACGATTTTCGAAGAGGTGTATATGCACCCCAAAAGTTGCACATGGCTATGGTGAAAACTAGCCAGGACGAGTGGGTTCGTCTGGAAATCTGGGAGGGTGGCCTCCATGGGCGGCATATTGTGAGTATTCCAGGAGCCACTCTATGTAACCACATACCCAGTTTATTCAGATACGATTTTTGAAGTGGCGAATATGCACCCTAAAAAGTTACATATGGCTATGATGAAATCTAGCCAGGATGAGTGGGCACATCTAGAAAACTGGGAGGGTGGCCTCTATGGGCGGAATACTGTGGGTAGTCCTGGAGCCACTCTATGCGACCACATACCCAGTTTATTCAGACACGATTTTCGAAGAGGCGTATATGCACCCCAAAAAGTTTAACATAGCTATGATGAAATCTAGCAAGGATGAGTGGGCACATATGGAAAACTGGGAGGATGGCGTCCATGGGCGGAATACTGGGAGTATTCCACGAGCCACTCTATGTAACCACATACCCAGTTTATTCAGATACGATTTTTGAAGGGGCGAATATGCACCCTAAAAAGTTACACATGGCTATGATGAAATCTAGCCAGGATGATTGGGCACATATGGAAAACTGGGAGGGTGGCGTCCATGGGCAGCATATTGTGAGTAGTCCAGGTGCCACTCTATGCGACCACATTCCCAGTTTATACAGATACGATTTCTGAAGGGTCGTATATGCACCCCAAATATGACAATATGGCTATGATGAAATCTAGCCGAGATGTGTGGGCACATCTAGAAAACTGGGAGGCTGGCGTCCATGGGCGGAATACTGGGAGTATTCCAGGAGCCACTCTATGTAAGCACATACCAAGTTTATTCAGATAAGATTCTTGAAGGGGCGTATATGCACCCTAAAAAGTTACACATGGCTATGATGAAATCTAGCCAGGATGATTGGGCACATATGGAAAACTGGGAGGGTGGCGTCCATGGGCGGCATATTGTGAGTAGTCCAGGTGCCACTCTATGTAACCACATAACTAGATTATTCAGATACGATTTTTGAAGGGACGTATATGCACCCTAAATATTACAATATGGCTATGATGAGATGTGTGGGCACATCTGGAAAACTGGGAGGGTGGCGTCCATAGGCGGCATACTGTGAGTAGTCCAGGAGCCAATCTATTTAACCTCTATGGCAAAGAAAGTGATAAAATTGTACCATAACCTATACCATAAGGCTAAAGAATGAAACGCTAATATTGCAGTGAATGTTTTTTTATAGAGTAGTTGTTCGACACGAATGCATTTTTGAAAACTCTAATTGGGGCAGTAGACATGAGTGTGTAACTAACTCAAAGAAATTGCGATTTTGACAAAACTCAAAGCGGTAGACCTGATTCTTCGCATTTAATAAAACCAATTAGCCAATAGTAATTCAATTCAATTCATTAATTTTGCAGGCAGGACAAAGTCTGACCGTTCAGCTAGTGACGCAATATTTTAAAACCCTCAAACTTAGGGATCATTTGATACGAAAAAGAGAGGAGAAATTTCAGTCAAGTGAACTAACTGGCTTTTTGAAATTATGCATATAAGCGTAAACAGTTGGCACTAGGACTTTTGGTCGTATGGCCAGACGTATACAGACATGTAGCAAATCTGTCAACAATCTGTCATTTCACTTAATTTGCTATAGAAACATTACTTAACGAAGTGACCGAAAAAATGTAAAAGTATCACTTTACTCTATGGACTCCAGTCTAACAGACTGTAGTCTATATTTTGTGTGTGGCACAGTGTAATCATGGTGTGTGCCTTAATAAGGGTACCTATATGTACCACTACGAACAAATTACGCAAATGGTACAAGGAATGTGCGATTCGGACGTGCCTAAACACAAAAAATAATTTACAAAGTTATTTAACGCTGGCGGACAAAAAATGAAACAAATGTAAGCTTTTAGCTAGCTACAAGCATTTCAAACAGACGTTGAATTACACAAAATAAATAAATACAAAATATTTTAACATTTACGAAATACAATTCCCTTTGCACAAGTAATAGACTGCCGCGGTTCTAAAAAAAAAACAATGTTCAGGTAAATACAAAAAAAGAAAACGTAGCACGCCCTTCGGCTTTATATGTGGCGTGGTAAATGCCGCTTACATAGGAACAACCCAAATCACACGTACTTGTATCGAACACGGGTATGAGTCGATACCAGTCCGCAAATGTTGAAGTACCGTCGACGTAACAAGGGCATTCTTCCCTTAAAGCCAAGTGCATTGTGGTGTGGCATATTAGATAAATCGAAAATTTTCGCTCAGACTCGCGCTAGGATAAACTTATGCTTCTGCGCCATACCACCGTAATGAGGTTTAGTGTATTTGCTTTGTTGTCAGGCATTACAGTTGTAAGCACATACATACATATATTCAGTTTATACATTCCATTGTATCTGTAACATAAATCTATTTTCCGTCCACAATGTGAAATGTCGCTGGTATATAAATCATTTTTTGTGAGAATACATGCCTTGGAAATACTACACATGAATGCATCTAGTGAATTACTAGAATCTTATGGGGCTACAAATTGGCCTAGTGTGTTTCTGTGTCCGGTCTAATACAATACGAAGCGGTAAATACAATTTTCCTACCATATGAAAAACCGGTAAATACTAAATTTTTCCAATAATGTTAAATTTTAAAATATAAGCAAAAAACATCCAGATTCTAATTTCTTCATGCTTTTTTGCGTCAATAACTTAGATAATTTGTTAATAAAGATATGACTTAGATTTTTTAAAAGGATTATATGATCCTGGTCGAAAATTATCGATTAAATTTGTTTGAATCCCACATATAAAAACACAATAATTTATCATTAACTTAAAAAAAAATACTATACCAAAAACTTCTCAAAAGAGTTCCCTTATTTTGTAAAAGTTTTTTTTAATATCAAAATGATTGTTTTCATATAACTTAACTGTGCTTTGCTAAAACATTCATACTCTCAGCATTACTTTCGCTGCCATTGTGTTCTTTTCCTGACAACTGGCATTTGACGACAATTTGAATAATACCAAGAAAACAGAGTTAATACTATTCTATTTCAATGACACCACTTGATCCACCACTGAGAAAGCCATTATCAAGTTATGGTAAAAATTGAATGGTATGAAGTAAAGTGAACACAAAGAAAGCATTTGTAAAATATGTAAAAGAGAGCTGCGTAAATTGACAGTAAGATGCAGGATTAAAGCGCAATTCTGCTTGAAAAAATCATTACGAATATGCCAAGAAAAAATTAAATCAAATGTTTCAGTAATGTACAGGGTAACCATTGAAAAAAGAATATAATTTGGAAATACAATTATTGGAGAAATATTAATTTACCAAAACTAGGTAATTAATATGGGAGATGCAAAAAAGTCGGTCGGTCGATATAGTCCATATTCTTGACTGAGTTAAATTATCATTACTTACCAAAAAGATACAGGAAATTCGGTGGACTGGATATGGATGATCGCGGATGATGATGTGTGACGTGAACTACAGCTGCCACGCGGAAAAGCATTATTTTGGTTGTGGATTTGTGGTCGGCAAGAGACTACGACACCTGGTCTCTAGGTTTACTCCTGTCAGTGAACGAATCGCCACCATGAGACTTAAGGCAAAATTTTTCTACATCACGCTGATATGTGCTCATGCTCCGACGGAGGAGAAAAGTGACGAGGTCAAAGACGAATTCTACGCCCAACTTGAAGAAACATATGACCGTAGCCCGGGCCATGATATTAAAATCGTGCTGGGAGATTTTAATGCCAAAATAGGCCGGGAGAATGTCTTTAGCCCAACAGTCGGAAAATTTAGTCTGCATACTGACACATCGCCAAACGGAATCAGACTGATTGATTTCTCTGCTGCAAGGAACATGGTAATTAGCAGCCTACGATTTGACCACAAAAACATTCACAAAGCAACGTGGATATCTCCCGATCAAGTAACGAGAAACCAAATTGATCACGTGGTAATCGATGGAAGGCACGCGTCAAGTGTCTTAGACGTACGAGTGATCAGAGGTGCGAACATCAACTCGGATCACCACCTCACTGCACTGAAGGTGCGTACTAGGCTAAGCAGAGCGAAAACCCTGCGTAACCAGGCACAGAGAAAGCTGGACATCGCACAACTGCAGACCGCGGAGATAGCCAACGCCTATTCTGACCAACTCACTCAACTTCTTCTTGATGCTCCAACTCCCGAAAATACTAGCGCGCAATGGCAATATATTGCCCAATTGATGGAAAGGACTGCGCGGTCCGTACTGGGGTATGTGAAGTCCTTAAACAATAATGACTGGTACGATGACGAAAGCCGCAATGCCACCCAAGAACAAGATTCTGCATACAGGGCCAAACTGCAGTCAAAGGCAACGCGAGCTGTTCATGAAAAGTATAGGGAGAAGAGGCGGGAGGCGACCCTACTCTTCATGCGAAAAAAACGAGAGCTTAAGGAGCGGAATAATGTGTGTATTGAAGATTACAGGAACAGAGGTGAAGCCCGAAAATTCTATCAGAAGAGAAATGGTAGTGTACATGGAACAGGTCTTCCCTCCTGTAAAGACAAGGATGGTCACCTCGTTACTGACTCCGAGAGCGTACTGAGAATATATAAAGATCACTTCTGCAGCCTATTGATGTGTGAAAACTTGACGGAAGAAGACTGTGCACCAATTCGAGATGATAACATCGAGTGTCCACATCCGAGCCAATCTGAGATAACAACTGTCATATCCCGCCTAAAGAACAACAAGGCCGCTGGGGCTGATGGTCTTCCAGCTGAGTTGTTTAAGGCGAGTGGAGATGAGCTTGTTTTAAGCATGCAACAGCGCATAGAGAACATTTGGCTTTAGGACAGCATGCCAGAGGATTGGAATCTCAGTGTGCTATGTCCAATCTACAAAAAAGGTGACGGTAGTGAGTGTAAAAACTACCGTGGAATTAGCCTCTTACCGATTGCGTATAAAGTCCTGTCTAGCATACAGTGTGAACGTCTAAAGCCAATTGTGGACAACCTGATTGGACCTTATCAGTGCGGATTATACCAGCAAATTCACGACGGATCAAATATTTACAGTATAGCAGATTCTGAAGAAAACCCATGAGAAGAAAATCGACACTTACCACCTCTTCGTCGAGTACAAAGCTGTCTTCCATAGTCCCATCAGGCATCGACTATACAAAGCCATGTCTGAGTTCGGTATTCCTGCGAAGATAATTTGTCTTTGCCGGTGCACCCTTATGAATACCAAATCCTCTGTTCGGATTGGCAAGGATCTATCTGCACTATTCGATACGAAGATAGGTCTTAGACAGGGTGACGGTTTGTCATGTATACTGTTCAACATAGTGATGGAGAAGGTGATAAGGAAAGCAGCGGTTAACATGTCTGGCACCTTATTTAATAAGAGCCACATGCTGCTCGCATATGCCGATGATATCGACATTATCGAACGATGCGAGAGGTAACAGCTGTCTTCTCATCAGTTGAAAGGGAGTCAGCGAAAATGGGTTTGGCAGTGAATGAGGACAAGACGAAGTTAATGGTATCATCGAAGAAAGTGTCCACCCGTTGGGGACGCAGCGTGAACGTTGAAAACTATTGCTTTGAGGTAGTGGATGAATTTATCTACCTCGGATCCGCCGTGAATGAAAACAACAGTGTCAGCTTTGAAATAAAACGGAGAATAGTGCCAGCCGTGGCATAGTGGTTAGAACACGCGACTACCATGCGGGAGATCGCAGGTTCAAGCCTGGCTCCAGTCATCTTAAAAGAAAAAAATAAATAAAATTTTCTTTCATTGTCGGCTCCCCTCGAATGTTGTTTGACAGCAACTTCGCAGTATTAAGCGTCGATTCAATCGTCGTGTCTAGTAAGAGCTTCTCAAAACGTGACGTTCGCATTCGTCGATAAATAAGTAGGTGCCGTTAGTTGCGAATCTAAAAATACAAAGCGTGTTAATTCACAACAAAGCGAGGAGCTATCCCATACCTCATTCATGGGGTGCAAAGGGAAATTAAGTTTTTATTAATTTAAGTGCTCGCCAACAGGTGTTTCTTTGGACTACGCGAGCACTTTATAAACACCACCCTATCTCGAACTACCAAAGTCCAGCTGTACCAGGTACAAATTTTACCGGTCCTGTTGTACGCCTCCGAATCTTGGGTGCTTATACAGGCAGATGCAGCTCATCTGGCGGTGTTTGAGAGAAAAATACTCCGCAAAATATATGCACCCATTTGCGTAAACGGCGAGTTTAGGATTCGGATGAACCATGAGCTGTACGAGTTATACCACGACATTGATGTCGTCAAGCGAATCAAAGTGCAACGATTACGTTGGCTAGGCCATGTCGTGAGAATGGATGAGGAAACTCCAGCGCGAAAGGTATTCTATCAAGACCTCGAAGGGCGGCGCAAAAGAGGGAGACCTCGACTACGTTGCTTTAAATGACGACACAAGGGAATACATCGGGACCTTTACAGCGATGCCTCAAATGTTACGGTTGAGCTACAAACAAAATAGCAGCGATAAAAAAACGATTTTGCCTGATTTTCCGGGAGTGGGGGAGAAAAAAATTTAGTATTTAAGTTATCTCGCTGTTATCTTTAATATTTGCCCTCGACTTTGGACATTTTTTTTCGTGACCCGGTCTAATGTATATCAATCTAAAATGTATATTGTAGATAAACATTCGGTCACTGTAAAGCCAGGCTTGACAGTAGGAATTTACAACCTGTTTGTAAGCAAAATTGCCTATAATCGCTGGAATTGATTTTCAACCGAGATTTCCATAACTGTTTATCACAGAGAACCTCTTTTTTAAACTAGTATAGAAGTATGTATCCTTATAAATCACAAATATGGGTATTTAGTAGTACAACACATAAGTAATTTGTAAACACTGGTTGTGAAAATCTCGACATAATATGAATTTTGTTCGAACGAGTACAAGGATTTAGTGACGGTTAAATAAATGAATAATATAAAGAATAAAACATATTTCTAAATGGAAAGATTTAGAAAAGTCATTAATATATAATTTAAATACATTGTGAAATTTGAAAAACATAACAATTGTTTTTTTTATACGAAACCTTTTGTACAAATAATGAATTTTCATCATTACGTTTAATAATATATGTTACACTTTTTTAATATATTATGATTTTATAGGTAAAAAAATTAAATAGTAATTATGTCTCTTTTATGTATGTGATAACTATTGGTAAAATGTTTTTCTATATGCTAACAAGAAAAAAAAACATGTCAAAAAAAGTAGTTGATGGTATATTATCTATGTTTATATATGTATTTTGTTGAATATTACAAAATGACATCTACGAGTGTTATCATACATCACTGTATTCTATTCGTAACAAAATTTACCCAAACCCATAAATTTTGTACGCAAAAGTCTTGTAAATTCAACATAAACAACTAAGGGTGCAACCGAGTCAGGGTAATACTATATGCTATACAACTTGACCTAATTTTCGTTTGAACACTACAAAAAAAATTATATATGTACGTAGTATACTTGTGTGAATGTTTACTATCGTTGCATTGAGCCGATTTAGAAAAAAACCTGATGATGTATAAACCAAACCAAAATTGAAAAACCATCACTTTAACATGAACCACATATTAAAACACTCAGAGAAAGAATTGGTTTTGAAATTCAATGTGGTTGCACATCATTTTAAAATGCTGACATCTGTGACTGAACAATTGTTTGTGTAGGAGCTGCATAGAACTATGATTATGCTGGAGTACATTGCATATTATTGAAAATGATATAAATTCGACAAGCCGCATGTAACAATTGTATTTGATGTGTTGCTCATCATATTGCAACGAAATGTATACTGACTAAACCGATATGAATGCTGTCAAAGCAATATTTTAGTTGAGGCGGAAAAGAAATTTGTGTAAGTTAGACAGACTAACTCAATAAGTAATGACAATGATATTAGAGTGGGTTGTGATTAGATTGTTGTATGTTGGCAAAATTGTAAATTATTTTATAAATACAATGAGAACACTATGTACATACTAAAAATTGTTAAGGTGTTATTTTCAGTGTATTTTTGATGTGTGCAAAATGTTCTATTTAAAATTTCCTTTATCAACTATAATAATCAAATATAGGAGATGGCTAAGGTATCATATTAAAGCATTTTTGTACATGCACACCGTTTGTCTCTCTCTCTCTCTATTTTTATATACATACAGCCACACTTTGTTAACGAAACATTTAAGGGCAACATATAAGATTGCTAAAATGTTGGTTTTATTAGTTAAACCTTTAAATAATTAGGTAGCCTTTGTTTGAGTTTTAAACTAAAGCTACTTACTCGTACTACCACAGTAACATGCTACGTATTTGCTAAACACCGGGCTAGCCAGACAATGTATAATATCTAACTAAGCTATGGTAAATTGTAAAATGCAGATTTAATTTTAACATGCTTATATTATATGTTATGTGCTAGCAACATACAACAGAGTAATTTCAAACACCAGTTTAGAGTATGAATTAAAATTAATTAGAAGATTAGTCTGAAATGATGCCCTGCAACAAATAGAAATTATATTACCTTTTGTACAGGAATATTTATTGTAAAAAATAAATTCACCGTAACTATCTATAAGATTGCATAATCTTATTGTTAACAGGATTTAACCTTTCGGTATAAACTAATATATAAATGGTTAAAAATTGTACACATACATTCCGATGGATGATATATACACCAATTGCTGTGGGTGATGGTATATGAGTAATAACACTGCGTGACAAAATCTGGGCCAACGGAAATTACATAAGGTTTCACCATGGTTTCTTTATATATATATATACTAGCGGACCCGGCAAACTTCGTCTCGCCCCAATTTAATGGCTTCAGATAAACTCAGTAGAGAGCGGTATGATCAAGGGCGTAGCCAGGTAGGAGCAGGGGGGGGCAGCTGCCCCCCCCTACAGACTGGAAACTATAGTAAAAAATTTTTATATTTATATAATTTTGTAACACAATTACATTATTTTTTTATACACTACATGGAGGTGGAAAATATGGAAATTAATATAAACCAGTGCAGGAAGTTCAGTAAGGTCAACTGACTGCTAAATACTCTTACACTATAACCTTAAACTGAACTTAAGTTAAATTAACTTATTTTTAAGTAAAAGTCCCTCTGTATTATTATTTCCTGCTTGTGGAGCGTTAACTATATGAGATAGTAAGGCCAACCGTTTACAGACTTGTATAAAACTTTAAAAATGGACACAGTGTTAAAGAATTCAAAAACAATTGAAAAATCCTTTCAAAATTACTGGTGAAATTTAGGCTTATTTGTATTGGAACTACTTATACGCACAACGAGGCTCTTTTTATACCATCACTCTTAGGTACGAGGGTATTTATCATTTGATATGAGAAAAATTTTAACGCATTAAATTATCTTAACACCAAATTCATTTCAGGACTATTGAGCTATGTTCGTCGGTCTGGCTGGCTAGCTGGCTTAGCTATATTTAACAAAAGATGTTCGCTTATGAATATTTTTTTGGAATTTGTCTTTAAATTGTCTTTCATACTAGGATGAGACCGACGAAACTTTTTTATTGACCCACCGTATTATACCCTCTTCTTTGTATGCTAATTTTGTTCTTAGTAACAAACGTGAAATGATTCTAGATCTTTCTAGTCGTATGGTCAGAATATTTAGTAGTCTGATTTAGTGCCATGCCTATTTCCTCTATGTATTCAAAAATCTTTTAGTAGTTGTATTTCCGTTATAGTTTTTACGGCTGTCTCAAACTTTTTAATTAAAGTTAAAACCAACAAAATGGGGCTTTTTTAAAATATAAAGATCGCACGAGAAAAATTATAAGGCAGGTAGTTTCGGGTATAATTCATTTATTCATTTTTTATTATTTAATATGTCTTCCCAAGCTGGACAAAGGAATGCAAAGGAAAAGTAGAAGAACAATTGACAGGACTTAAAGGAAATATTTGACATTCAACTAAATAATTCATTACATAGGAGGGTCTATAGAAAATTATGGGAAAGGGTATTTCATCTAATATTTTTGGTAAATTTCTTAATAAACACAACAAAAGTCATGGCAAATGGCCGAACAGTAGCTAAAGTCCATGTTATTAAGGTAAAACTATATGAGTTTTTTTTAACGGAATACTCACACCAAATTTTTCATTTCTAGGCTGACGGATTTGGTCAAACCAAGCTAGTCTACATATCTTTCCGGGCTCGCATTACTCCGCCGCTACTTTCTTGTAAACATCGCATAACTTCTCTTTAAAATAAATATAAAGTAAGAACACCCTAATTATCACAATTCTACCAAAAGCCTTTGAGTGATGGTTACATTTTATCCCTTTTTAGGTCTCTTTTTACCCTAAAAGTACAAAATTCGAAATATCCCACAATTTATTTTATAAAATAAACATTCAACCCGACTTTCGCGATTCTACCTTAATCCGTTTGGTCTGGGTGATTGCACCAATTTTATTCTTTCTTGGGTCGTTTTTAGCACTAAAAGTACGAATTTTAAAAAATCGCTTCGTGCGGCTCTCTAATTTTATTGAGAGAAAGCTCATGTAGATTTTCGCTACTATAGCTTTAGCCGTTTGGTCTAGGTGGTGGCACCAGTTTTATTACTTTATGGTATTATTTGTAACTTAAATTCGAATCTAATTGTATATGAAGCAAGCTCACATATATTTTCTTGATTAGTACTAGTATTAGTAAAGTACGAGTTTCGAAAAATTCCTTCACGCTGCTCTCTAGTTCTCTAAGAATCTTGCTTATATAGATTTCCACGGTGATAGCTTAAACCGTTTGGCCTGAGGAACGGATGGTAACGGTTTTATCAATATTCGGGCCTTTTATAATTTCGCAATTTCAAACAAGTGGCTTTTGAGTTATGACAAATTATTTAGAAATATGTCTCAAAAAATTGCATAGAAATTTCGAAGTTTTGTTTAAGAGGTTAAATGGTACTTATTTTTGATATATTACAGGGAATCTAAAGAGTATAAATTACCACCTCCAATAGCATTGCCATTTAAGTTACTTGTTCTTTTCAGACAAAAAGGACGTTTTTTGAAGTTTTGTCAATCTTCTCGCAAATGCGCGATGTGACCGGTTCTGGACAGCCGATTATTCTACAATCTATTTAATTATAAAGACACATAACTTACATGGAATAGACTCAACAAAGTTCGTCTGAAGAATAAAAAATACACATAAAAACAAAACGGTTAAGATAATTACAAATTTACGTTTATGATACTGAAAAACATGAGGTCTTTAGTTTCAATTCTTTCTAATAAATTTATTTCTTTTTTTATGTTTTATATACTTTTATCATTATGATCTTACTTTTTATTATGTTATTAAGTTATTTTAGTTTTTTTTATTTTAAAAATAAGTTAAAAAAACCGGGAAACCTTCAGCCCCCCCCTGGCTGAGATCCTGGCTACGCCCTTGGGTATGATAAACAATGTTTTTCGAAACAACAAACAACGATGGCGGTTCTCCAATACGCGAAAAAGGGAACGTTCAGCTGACCACACGTAAAACAGGGAAATTCGAGATTAATCCCACATTCTTACAATGATTGGCCATGCGTAAGATAAGGACTTCCTCTTCGTTGAATTGATGATTCTTGTTGACCGTCGGTTAGATCACATTGTTTTTCTGATTCTTGACGGATAACCGCGTACCGTTTCACAATTTCCGTTGATTCAGATTCCGCAATATGATTATGATCGATCCCACCTTTATTTGTAAATTATGCGGCACATTAACCCATTCCTTCCCACTGTACTCGCTTGAGTACAGAAAAATTACCGACTTGGTTACACTGTTTATCCCATATGTTTCGTCTTTTTTCTACATTTATCATATTGTTTGTTTACATTGAAGTCTTTAGAAGTGTTGTATACCAACAACAATGCAAATACTGTGTAACGGTAAATTTTTGGCTTCCCTCTTGTGCACTATGTTTTGCAGTGTACATTTTTTTCGCTATTCTTTTTTTGATCGTCATTTGATCGGTATCATTATTACTTGAAAGAAGCTAAAGTTATAGAAAGTGAGCAGCAAACACATTGAATTTAACATTAAAAATAAAAAGTTTCACAAAAGAAGTTAGTAAAGTGTATTTCGGTAAGCATAAAATTAAGTGTACTCGCTTGAGTACAATGGGAAAATTCATGTACTTTTCTTACTAGATTTATAAATATGGATGTCAATATGTTTTACGGTAAAATGTTTGAAAACCTTGCTGATGCTGCCGATTTTGTTGGCGCCGAACATATGTCCGATTTTGAGTTCGCTATTATTCCTCCAAGTCCATACTGCGACACAGACGAAGAAGAAATAGATGAAGGCAATTTATTGCGCGATGAGGCTGTAAATGATATACCAGGCCAATTGGAACTTTTTGTGAATAGTGACAGCGAAGATGGTATTCCCCTTGCTGTTATGAGAAAAAATATGTTAGCACCCCCATCCATCAAGTGGAGAAAAAGGCCTCTAAACATGCAAATGACGTCGACTAACTATTATGAAACTGCTCAAATTCAAATGAAGTCTGCTTTAGAGTCCAAAACCGCTGTCGAAGTTTTTGAGACATTGTTTGATCAAGAGGTAGTAGAGTTGATTGTCGAACAGTCAAAGAAGTATGCGATGCAGAAAAACCAGCACGATTTCCATTTCAATGGCGAAGATTTAAAAATATTTGTTGGAATTTTGCTCTTCAGTGGATACCTTTCAATGCCTACGGAAAACATGTATTGGTGCCTGGATGAAGACGTAAGAAATTCATACATTTCCTACAACATGCCACGCAATATATTTCATGATATAAAACGATACTTGCATCTTGCTGATAACGCAAATTTGGATGTGACTGGTAAAATGGCTAAAGTAAGACCACTTTCAAATATCTTATGCAAAAAGTATTGTCAGTTTGGTTACATGCACGAAAAGCTGTCTATAGATGAGTCTATGGTAAAATACTTCGGAGGCCACTCATCCAAACAATTTATAAGAGGAAAACCCGTTCGCTTCGGTTTTAAAAATTGGATGCTGTGTAATGTAACAATTTGCGTGGAAAAAGAGTGCTTCAAAAAGTTTCATACCGAATCACGATGATTTGCTGATGAGGACCACTCTTTTTCCACCCAAAGTCATTAATTTTACAGTTCTCAAATCCAACGAATATGTTTTTATATCCATATAATCATCCTAAATAAAAAAAAATTATATAAAACTTTACTGTCTTTTACTTATTGTGCACAATAAACTGCAAAATTTTAATACTGGATGTTCCCATTGTACTCAAGCGAGTACACCCCCAAAAACCACTTTTCAAATTATTTTTTGTAATTTTTGATTAAATTTATTTTTAATAGCATATATAAGACCCTAAATCAATAAAAACATTTACATATTTTCTAAAACAAAGAGGCTTGGGAAGGAATGGGTTAAGCGAGGTGCAAAATTCGTTTGGATTGTTGGTCGCTTCATCCTCGTCGGTCACGCTTTAAACAGGTTTGTACGAATGCAATTTTCCAGCGATTTAACTTTCTAAATAAAAATTCTATCTATCGGTATCTTTATTCTTCGCTGCTAGTAACATACTGCCCGTAAATTAATCCAATCGAGATTTTTATAATTTTGTGCAATGTCATGAGTTGCTTTTCTAACGATCTGAACTCGCAAAAATTAGCAGGGAACGATTTCAATTCAGTCGAAACAACAACACGAATTTGGACATTGCCAAGCGCCAGCAGTGGTTTCGACAATTCAGCAGAAGATGGGAGGTTATGGAATAAGCCCCTTATTTGTTGGTCAATTTCAACTTCTTGACATTGACGACGATTTCAAGCATGGTTTTAGTAAATCAGCAGCATTAGACATTGTGAGCAAAGTTATAGCCCCACAAAATCGTTTTAAATCCTCTCGTAAATCCTATACCGTTCGGTCAACTACTCCCAAGGCTCGTTTATTCGTTATCGAGCATTCATCCGAAATGTTGATTTGGCATTCCCGCATCTACTTCGCTGTTGCGAAATTTTTGGTCATTGTGTACTTTGGCTTTTCAACCGTGAGAAGATTCATCGAAAGTTCTAAAAGGGAATTTGCAGTTCGAATGACTTCCAACAAAGTGACAGGTATGCCAGAGGATGCAGCGGCTAACGTTATTTGAGATCTTTACCAAATTGTTGCCAGAATCAACAAAAAAATGTGTAGGCTGTCCCACTCGGAGCACCGAGAAAGTAAATGCCTCCAGTTTCATCGTGAATCGTACACGTTCTTGTACTCGGTATTTAACAGCGGCACATTTGCCCGAACTCTTCTGGTCAGCTCATCTAGGTTATAGTCTTGCTCCCGTTAAAATTCGCGATCGAATGCATCTTGCATCGAACGATTTGGCGCTGGCACTCCCAATGTCGACAGCAGATTACCGCACATCCCGTCGGGTTCGAAGGATTTTTTAACTAAATATTATTTATCTCGTATCCAATCAACATTTAACCGAATTTTTTCACATAAACATCGTTCAAAACCATCAAATCATGCAAAAATTGCAAAATGTTGTCGATAAAAAAAAAAAAATTTGCACTTTTCCGGAATTTTCCGAGTTTTTCCCTAAGAATTTTCTATTTTTCCACTCGAAAAGCCATTTCGTAACAACTGCACACAGAATTCCATACAAAAAATCAATTTTCGATTTTTTCCATTTCCCGACTTTTCCGAAGGATTTTCCCAAAGTTATTTTGCCAATTACGAACAATTAAATAAAAATTGAGCAAACGAATTTGGCACAATGAAAAATTTCGTCGAAAAAATCCAAAATTTGCGAGTTTTTTCCAGAATTTTCCGAGCTTTCCACAAAGAATTTTTTATTTTTCCATTCGAAAAGTCATTTCGGAATAATTATCCGAAATTTTCTCATTTACATCATTCAAAATTATCAAAACACAATAATATGCAATATTTCGTCGAAACAAAAATTCAAATTTTTGGAATTTTTCTATAATTTTCCAACCAAAATTTTCTATTTTTTCAACCGAAAAGCCACTACGGAACAATTGCACACAAAATGTTATACAAAAATTAAATTTGCGATGCAAAATGTTTCCGAAAAAATTCAAACTTTTAGAGTTTTTCCGGAATTTTCCGAGTTTTCCACCGAATTTTTTTTTATTTTTCTATTCAGAAAGTCGTTTCGGAATAATTATCCAAAATTTGTCACTGTTACATCGTCCAAAATAATCAAATCATACGATAATATGCAAAATTTCGTCGAAAAAACAAATTCAAACTTTTTCAATTTTTCCGGAATTTTCCAATTTTTTAACAAAAATTTTTCATTTTTCTATTCGAAAAGCCTTTCTGTAACAATTGCACGCAAAATTCCATACAAAAAGGCAATTTTCGATTTTTCCAATTTTCCGACTTTTCCGGAAGATTTTCCCAAAATTTTTTTTCACATAAACCTGCTCCTGGCAATAACGAACAACTGAAAAAAAGTTTGAGCAACATTGGCCCAGGCGTTCTCAATTGATGAATTACTATACATTTTTGCCACCATTTTTATATATATAGATATATATTACTAGCTTTACCGGCTCGAGTTGCTCTTCTTAAGAATTTAAGCAATACCGCTAAAATTCAAAAGATTTATAAGACGAATGATCATCCCAATCTATGTCATTGTAGCTTTATGTCATTGGTCTGAATAATTGTACCATTTTAAACCCTTGTTATCTCTAAAAGTACGAATTTTAAAAAATTCATTCATATCGATTCATGACTTTTTAAATCGCTTGAGCCAGGTCCGTCCGTCTGTCTGTCTGTCTGTCTAGCTGTCCGGCTGGTACGCACGATACCTTTTGAAAGACGCAACCAAATGTTTTGAAATTTTCCACGAGCTAATATTTCCCCAAAACTACTTACAGTATTGCAAATGGCTTACATGGCCCCGTCCCTTCTGGTACCTCCCATACAAATACATCATTCGGCCCACTTAAGAAATCGAGTAATAATATTATTATACACCCAAAGGGATCGTACCCATGTTCTTTATTTGGTAAAGCTATAACAGGATAAAGTGTTGGAGAAAAAAATTGGAAGTCTAGCTACGCCCCATCTGGTACCTCTCATACCCATATTTCACCACCCACTTTAGAAATCGATTAATATTATTAAGAGACCTTACGCGATTGTGTCCAAATTCTGTATTTAGTAAAGCTATAGCAGGATAAAGTTTTGGATAAAAAATCTGGAGGTCTGGACACGCGCCTTCTGGTAACCCCCCATACTAATGTACCACTTTGCCCACTTCAGAGATGGAGTAATAATATTAATACACTCGACATGATCGTGCCCAAATTCTGTATTTAGTAAAGCTATAACATGGTAAAGTTTGGGAGAAAAAATTTGGAAGCCTAGCTAGGCCCCATCTGGTACCTCCCATACAAATGTACCACTCCGCCCACTTTGGAGATGGAGAAATAATATCAATACACTCGCCACGATCGTGCCCAAATTCTGTATTTTGTGAAGCTATAACAAGACAAAGTTTTGGAGAAAAAAACTAGAAGTCTAGCAGCGCCCCTTCTTGTACCACCCATACAAATGTACCACTCCGCCCACTTTATAAATCGAGTAATAATATCAATATAAAGAAAATTTTATATTTTACTTAGGGTGAGGGTATATGTAAGTCGGGTTGCCCGACTGAAACTATCCTATTGGTTTACTCCTAAATGTAGGAATTTCTAATAACCCCATCTGTCGGCCTCTCTATTTCTATAGGGATCAATTCTATATATATTTTCGTGATTCTACCTTTAGGCATTTGGTCTGGGCGATAGTACCAGTTTTATCCAATTTGCGATATTTATACCCCTAGTGAACGAATTTCGAAATATTATCACTCCATAAACGAATATTTAGTTGAATTTGTTGCAACTCTATCTTTTTTATCCCTTTTCGGCTTTTTTACCCCTAAAAGATACGAAATTCGAAAAAACTGTCTTGTTTCTTTCTAATCGTATAGGGAGCAAGTCCATGTACATTTTCACGATTTTAGCATTTGCCGTTTGGTATGGGCGACAGTAACATTTTTATCTCGTGGTCCAATTTTTCACCCCCAGAAAGTTCGGATTTCGAAACAACCTTCAATCTGATTTAATAGTGAGCATTCCCATATCAATTTTCGCTATAAAAGCTTTATTCGATTGGTCGGGGTGATGGTACACATTTTTTTCTTTATTGGTAATTTTTACGCCTAAAATGCCTTCTTAACTGACTTTTACTTAAAAAGGGGAACATGCACCCCTCCTTGTACCATTTACATATGCAGCAAATCTCATCTTAATATCTTTAATGTCTCGTAAGATATGACCAATTGAAATTTTGGTTTGTGTGGGCGGTGCCACGCCCCTTTGTCATGTAGCCTATAATAGAGGCCCTACGGATAGTACACATAGTGAAAATTTCACTGCGGTCTGTCCATATATTTGGTCATATAACAATTTTTTCAAAGGCGGGCGTGGCAACGCCCATTTCCCTGCGAGGCGTAATCCTTCTTGTAACAGTAACATATGTAGCAATTCTCATCTTCATACCTATAATGGCTCGTGAGATATGACTGATTGAAATTTTGGTTTGTGTGGGCGGTGCCACTTCCCTTTGTTTAATTATGTTTGCGTGTAGCCTATGAAAGAGGCCTTACGGAAAATACCACACAGTAAAATTTCACTGCAATTAAAAGGACTATATGGCCAAAATAACAATTTTTTTTAAAAGGGGCGTGGCACTGCCCGCTTTTCACAGAAAAATAATTTGACTAGTACTACTGTGCCTTCTACTACTGTGCAGTGATTAGTCAGTCAACCAAGTCTTTTATATATACAGATTTCGTACACGCTGAATTCAATTCATTCGTTAATTTTTTAATGGTTAGAACATGCGACTATCATGCAAGAGATCCGAAGTTCAATTCCTGCCTCAGTCATCTACATTTCTTTCGTCGGCGACCCACTCGATTTTGTCGTCAGTA
Organism: Muscina levida; assembly: GCA_964034835.1. NCBI lineage: Eukaryota > Metazoa > Arthropoda > Insecta > Diptera > Muscidae > Muscina > Muscina levida. The sequence goes on along the minus strand of OZ035880.1, from coordinate 127,389,560 downwards.
CCTTTGCAGTAAACGTCAAGTAACAGCATCTCAAACAGTTGTTGTTTGCATTCGTCTATATACAAGTAGGTGCCGTTGTGTAAGTCTAAAAATAGAAAACTTAATAATACACAATAACAGAAGTAACTTTACCCATACTTCATTCATGGGGTTAAATGGAAATATTTATATACCCTTCACCATGAACATGAACAGAGTGAAGGGTATATTCATTTTGTTCTTCCATTTGTAACGCCCATAAGGATGCATGGTAGGTATGACAATATATATATATAAATGATCGAAATCTGAGTCGATTTAAAGGTAACCGTCTGTCCGTCTGTCCGTCTGTCCGTCCCCGCGGTTACAGCCCCAGTTTAAGAGGTATAGAGCTGCAATTTAGAATGCAAGCTTCTGTCCTCAAAGCGAAGGTTAAGTTCGAAGATGAGCCCGATCGGTCAAAAACAACTCCTATCTCCCATACAAACTCCCCCTTTTTGGGGTCTATCCATACGATTACAGATGTATTTTAAGGGAAATTAAGCTGACGTTTTGTGTGCAAGCTTCCCTAAACTAAGCAGAGGTTGAGTAGTAAGATGAGGCCGATCGGGCAAAAACTCCTCCCACCTCCCATACAAAATCCCTCTTTTTGGGGGTGTCCGTATGTCAGTCCCCGCGATTACAGTAGTAGCTTAAGAGCAATCAAGCTGAAATATTGTTTGCAAGCTTCCCTACTCTAAGCGGAGGTTGAGTATTAAGATGAGACCGATCGGTCAAAAACTACTCTCTCATCCCATACAAACTCTCCCTTTTTGGGGCCTGTCCCTGCGATTGCAGCCGTATTTTAAGAGGTATATAGCTGACATTTTGTACGCAAGATTCAATCTCCAAGCGGAGGCTACTTTCTAAGATAAGCAATGGCGGTCAAAAACTACACCCACCTCCCATTCAAACCACTTTTTTTTTTGGGTGTCCGCCTTACTGCCCCCGCGATTACAGCCGTACGTTAGGAAATATCGTGCTGAAATTTGATATGCAAGCTTTAATCCTATAAAAGGAGCTTACGTTGTAAGATGAACAATATCGGACGAATACTTCTTCCACCTTCCATACAAACTCCCCCTTTTTGAGGGTGTCCGTCAGTATGTTCCTGTAGTTTATGAGGTTTCGGGCTGCATCTTCTGTCGAGAAGCAGAGGTTAAGTTCTAAGATAAGCAAGATCGGATTTAAACTACTTCCACATCCCACACAAATTCCCATTTTTGGGGAATTACAAAATTCATAAAAATAAGCTCCAACTCACCAACTCATAAACTAATCGGTATATCGAATAAAACCTGTAAAAATTATTGACAAAAAATGGATGTGTGAAGCTAAAAGTAATGTCCACTTCTTACCACCTCCCCTGTTTTGTGGTACAAAGTTTAATAAAATATAGCTGTTGTGCAAATAACCAGTTTTATCACCATTTTTACAAATGGTGAAGGGTATTTGTGATTCAGCATAGCCGAAGATAACCGCCTTACTAGTTTTTTTTTCATATACATGACTTTATCTTGATTTCTTTCTCGTTTTTCACGATTTTCGCGCATTAAATCCCAGTTTCCGCGGTAAATCTATTTGTTCAAATTAAATCTATTTGTTCAAATTAACACATACGTTATTTAAAATGTAGCCACTCTAGGAATTTGTAAGTGCACTGATGGGAATAAATATATATTATTTAATATTTCACCATATCTCTTCTAAACTATAGCGGCTAAATTGCATCATTCATGCATTAATTGCATAATCAAAAAGTTTATATAGTTTAAGTCAACTGTGATTTACATCCTATAAAGAGAAACTACACGTATGCTCATTATCAATTAGTTCTGTGTCGGCATGCGTACATATATCTTAATGCCGCACACATAAGAACGTATGCTCAACTGTGATCATATGTAGTCCAGAAAATAATGCAAACATAAGTGCACGCAAAATGTGGCAGGAGTAGTACACTCTTAATGCATGTGCTTATACGCACATATACATATAATTGTCTAAAAGTTATCTTACATCTAACAGGCTGTTACGTATTTCGTTTAAGTCATAGCTTGTGCGCCAACTAATTGAACATCATCCAAGTCAACGAGTATGTTTAGATGGATGCAGCAGAGCTTCCCAATTATCCGCCCGCCAGGTTATCTTGGAAAAATACCCATACAATTCCTTTTAAGAAAATAATTGTGGGGTAAATAACTTCGGCTATGCCGATGCTCAGATACACTTCAACATTTGTAACAAGTGAGAAAGTTTCAGTCCGGTAAACCGACTTACACATAAAATTTGCTTAACAGAATACTAAAATTGGGCGTTGGGTGTATTAATATTAGTGCATGATTTCTAAAGTGGGCGGAGTGGTACATTTTCCAAAGTTGGCGGTACCAGATGGGGCGTGGCTAGACTTCCACTTTTTTCTCCAAAACGTTATCCTGTTATCGCATTACAAAATACATAATTTGGGTACGGTCCCGTTGGGTGTATTGATATTATTTATTACTCGAATTCTAAAGTGTGCGGAATGTTACATTTGTCTAGGAGGTTCCAGAAGGGGCGTGGTCATATAGCTCATTGGCAATACCGTTAGTAGTTTGGGGAATAGTAACCCATGCAAAGTTTCAAAAGATTTGGTTATCGTGCGTACCATACGGACAGTCAGGCAGAGAGAAGGGCATGGCTTAAACGACGTAAAAAGTCATGAGTCGAATTTAGTTCAAAGAAACCTATGGTCTAAAGTGACTCCTCCTATGTGTAACACTTTTGGGTCGTATGAAGTGATATACACCCTCCTACCCGTAGGTGAGGGTATAAAAATGGTGAAGATATTTGAATTTGGTCAGTTTATTTATCTTGCACAAGTAGACAAACCCTAAGATAACCTAAACCTTTATCACACCCCTCCTGGGATCTCCCATACAAATGACCGAATTGACTCTCACAGTCTTACATACATATATTTTTTACAATTACACAGAATTTACTCAAATTTTGCGTAAGAGGTCCGCTTGTGAAAATTGGACTCAGGAATGAGTATGGACTATATCGGTTGAGGAAAGCGGTAAAGCGATGCAAAAAATCTTCTGAAATATCATCTTTATTTGTATTCCATAGTTGAAGTGGTTTTGAAGGCCGTCATTTCGAAATAGTCATAATGAAAAGTGTACGAACTCCATTGGCAGTTGAACTGATTGATGTGTTCAAACAATTATTGACATCCTTACTGAAAAGTTGCACACCCGTACCATCTATAGTCTGCAATGACTCGAACGAAGTTAACCCATTAGTGACGACTGTTACCATATGGTAACGTTGAAAGCGTTAGATATTGCACGCAATAAAATAAACATAAGAATAAATGTCAAGAATTTTCTTTTATAATTTCATCAAAGCATATATTTATCTTACATTCTTGATTTACCGTTATGCGATCAGACGTCAGCAGCGAGTGTGGGGGATCATTTAAAATATGTATTTTTCACATGTGCGCAAAACAGCAATATGGAGAGATATAAAAAGTCACTCCATATTAAGAACATTTGTTGGTTGTTTAAAGACTGATATATTAAAGACTTTTTGTTTTTGTTATTTGAGAAGAATATCAAATATCATAAAAACGTATTACATGAATTATTTTGTACTTGGTTCTTTTTATTAACCTGTTTTTAAGCTGTTACCATGTGGTCACAGTCGTCATAACACCAGTAAAAATGGATATTTTTCTGAAATTTTTCGTCTTACTTTTTTATGTTAAATTCTTTTTTTAGCTAATTTATATATAGTACTGACAAAATCTTTAAAAATTCCCATTATTTCGCTCTCGTCATTAAAGGGTTATGCAATGTACATTTACTAAAAGCAACAGAAGATAATGGCGATGGTCTTCTTGGGATAAAGTGTGTTATATCGTGCCAATGCAACAGCTAAGAACACTGCTGGATATCCATCAACTGGATAGCTGTTCTTTCTGCGAAACCGTCTGTTCGATGATGCATTCCATGTGTAATATCGAGGTTTCCCGCGTGAAGCAATATTTTCGCATACTGATCACTGGCACAAGTTGAAAAGAAACTCGTTAATGCTGTTGCTTGGAGTCTTTCCACTAGCTGTGCTGCGTTATCTGCACTGAACGAGACTCTATGGCCAAATGAACTGGCAGATGCGCAACAGTTGGATAAAGTTCATGAATGGCAAATGAGAATATACTCCAGAGTGCTTTGTTGCAGTTCACATATCGGCCTATTTGAAACTATCTATCTCAGCGATGACGATAGAGCGGATATCCATCGCTACCAGTTTTATTTTCCAAAACAAAAAATGAGAATAGAGTCTTGTGCATTTGTTATCGCAAGCACAAAACGGAGTGGGATTGTGTCGTCCGCATGTTCCTTGGAGCATATAGACTGCCATCGACTGCCAATACATGGCGAAGGCAAAATTGTAAGACAAACAACACCTTTGTGAATTTAAGCCAAATTCGTACAAAAATAATAATTTTTGACAAAAAGCTGCATCAGAGCCACCTATTGGGTACAAAAGTATTCTAAGTTTCATGCTGAAACCAATCATATACACAAACAAAATTCCATCAAAATCGATCCAACAATTCGAGAATTATTGCCTAAACTGACTTTTTCCTTCATAAATATCTCCACTACAACGCCACCTGTCGGGTGAAAATTTGCCAAACACTTCATAAACATTTAGATATTACACAGAGAGAGTTTGATTCAAATCCGTGCATAAATAAAAGGATTTGAATAAAATCGACATTAGCGCCACATATCGACAATTTTTCGAACTTTTGCTTCTTTTAAACCTTTGCGTAGTAATAACGAACAAACTCGCAGAAGAAAGTATCAAATTCAGTATAGCCGTTTTCAAGTTTTAATTGGGGTAGGAGGGGTATACAAAGAAGCCACAATTTGCCATCCAAACGCAGTTGCAAAATTAAATGCGGCCCTTAAGCTCTCCGTAAAAAGCAAACTCGGCCCGTCAACAAAACTAATTGGGAATCCCTGCACTATTGCATAGCATCCAAAACTTCTCATAATTAGGCAAATGTATATTTCATATACACGTATGAGGTTAAATTTTATAATGAGGAAAGAATAAATTTCACAACAATATGCCAACATTAGAAAACTGAGGAAATATTTTAAATGTTGTAGAACTGTAAATTGAAATAATTTAATGACATTACAAAATTTCAAACTAAAAATTGATTTTACTAGAAAAGTAAAGTTATAAGTATCGAAACATAATTGCTGGCCTGTAGTCTGGATAAAATGAACGTGGCGCATGATAACATGTACGAACTGAGCCACGATTTTCGGAAAAAAGTTGGACAATTGCTTTTGTATCTTTGTGTCTGTAGGGCTGTAGGGCTGAGTACTATCTGGAGTTAAAAAACACCTTTGCCAGTACATTCTGCGCACCGATCTAATAAAAAAATCATCTATATATTCATGTCTGTTGTGCAAAATATTTTATCTTCCTGGAGCTAATACGCTTTTGTCAATCCCATGCCGTCTACTGATCGGATATAAACAAATTGACTGTCTGTCTCTGGTGGCTACTACTCCCTTATTATGCCCCTGATCGAAATTAAATGTTTTATCTGTGAATTTAAACATGTACTTCCGGGTACTAAGTTTCTGTATACCAAGTTTAATCTCTGTAGGGCTAAAATACAATGAGTTTGCGTAACAATATTTTATACTCTTTACCAAATATTTAATATAACGTAATGCATTTTTAAATAGATACATACACAAAACTCTTCCCCTACCAAACAGGCAAGATGTGCCATTACTGTCCCCTATTTTTGAAGTACTGCACTATGTAACTGTACATATACATGTACTATATACATCCTAAGATGTGTATTTGCTTAGGGAACGTGCTCTACTTGGCAGACAATGTCGCTCGATGTTCGTGTGCTTCGCATAATGTCATTAACATTACTTTGAAGTCACACACAACTGTTTAGAACAATTATAAACATGAACTTACATAAGCAAATTCGTTGCCTTTATAAGACATTGCACATATTGTTTTCATTTACATCTACAGTTCACAGCCATTCGTGTACCTGTGCATCGTCGGTTGTGTGTGTGTGTTTGGCTCTGCAGTAGTTTAAAATTTTAATTAAATGATTTTTTATGTAAATGTGCACATTTTGTAACACATTTCGATAAATATGCATGCAGTTGGTTGATTGTAAGTCTAATTAAACTTTATTGCGTATGAGTAATTGTCATCAAATATTCATCATACGCAATGAATTTTAACTGAGAACAGCTTTAAGTGCAGGGCTGGCTGCAGGTCAATAGTTTTAGGTTGGTTTTGTTTAAAGTATAAATTACCTTTGAACCAATAGTTTGGTTTATTAAACGGTGTTTGGGCTCACTCTGGCATTGTTGATTGTAAATTAATCAATAATTATTTACAAAAACCTCAAGAAGTATGTAATCGATAGTATAAATGTCATTGAAAATAATTCAAATGGCCAAATACAAAAAGACCTACTGGATTAAAAACACTACACAACCAGTAAGAAAGTTTCAGTCGGGCAACCCGACTTACATATACCATCACCCTCAGTAAAACAAAACAAAATTGCTGTTATGTTGATATTATAACTCCATCTCTAAAGTGGGCGGAGTGGTACATTTGTATGGGAAGTACCAGATGAGGCGTGTCTAGACTTCCAGATTTTTTCTCCAAAACTTTATCCTGCTTTAACTTTACTAAATACAAAATTTGGGCACGATCGCGTTAGTTCTATTAATAATATTAATCGATTTCTAAAGTGGTCGGTAACAGATGTGTATGGAAGGTACCAGATGGGGCGTGTATAGACTTCCAGTTTTTTTTCTCAAAAACTGTATCCTGCTATAGCTTTACTAAAATAAAGAATTTGGGTACGATCGCCTTGGATTTATTGATATTACTACTCCATATCTAAAGTGGGCGGAGTGGTACATTTGTATGGGAGGTACCAGATGGGGCGTGTCTAGACTTCCAATATTTCTTCCAAAACTTTATCCTATTATAACTTAACAAAATGCATAAATTGGGCACGATCGTGTGGAGTATATTGAAATTATAACTCCATCTCTAAAGTGGGCGGAGTGGTACATTTGTATGGGAGGTACCAGAAGGGGCGTGGCTATACTTCCAATATTTTTTCCAAAACTTTATCCTGTTATAACTTAACAAAATACATAAATTGGGCACGATCGTGTCGAGTGTATTGATATTATAACTCCATCTCTAAAGTGGGCGGAGTGGTACATTTGTATGAGAGGTACCAGATGAGGCGTGTCTAGACTTCCAGATTTTTTCTCCAAAACTTTATCCTGCTTTAACTTTACTAAATACAGAATTTGGGCACGATCGCGTTAGTTCTATTAATAATATTAATCGATTTCTAAAGTGGTCGGTAACAGATGTGTATGGAATGTACCAGATGGGGCGTGTATAGACTTCCAGTTTTTTTTCTCAAAAACTGTATCCTGCTATAGCTTTACTAAAATAAAGAATTTGGGTACGATCGCCTTGGATTTATTGATATTACTACTCCATATCTAAAGTGGGCGGAGTGGTATATTTGTATGGGAGGTACCAGATGGGGCGTGTCTAGACTTCCAGATTTTTCTCTCCAAAACTTATCCTGCTTTAACTTTACTAAATACAGAATTTGGGTACGATCCCGTTGGTTGCATTGCTATTATTACTCGATATCTAAAGTGGGCGGAATGATGTATTTGTATGGGAGGTACCAGAAGGGTCGGGACCATGTAGCCCATTTGCAATAACGTAAGTAGTTTTGGGGAAATATTAACTCGTGCTAAATTTCAAAACATTGCATTTTATTTCAAAAGTTACGTCTTTCGAAAGTTATCGTGCGAACCAGCCGGACAGCCAGACAGACGGACAGACAGACAGACAGACGGACATGGCTCAAACGACTTAAAAAGTCATGAACCGAATTTGGTTTAAAGAAACTAAGGGTCTAAAGTCACTCCTTCTATGTGTTACACTTTTGGGTCGTATCAAATGATTTATACCCTTATCCCTAAGGGCAATGGTATAAAAACCACGATAAGGATATGCAGCTATAATGTTCGAACTCTCTACAGAGATGGTGCTTCTATCCGACTGCCGGATAATCTCGACAAATACAAGGCTGATATCTCCGCTATATAAGAAATGCGATCGATGAGTCAGGGATGTACACGATGAAAGAACTGTGATATGTTTTAGAGTTGCCACACAGAGAGGCACGAATTTAAATGTGAATTCATAGCCAGCCAGAGGCCTCGACATCTGGTCTCGTGGTTTAATCCTGTAAGTGACCGAATCGTAAATATTTTTACATCACTTTGAATTGCAAAGGCTAAGACGTGGACATTTAAAATGCATTCTCTAATCGCCCATTCTCATGACCGCTGCCAAGTCCTAGATATTACAATTGATCTAGGAGATTTTAATGCTAAAATAGGAAAGGAAGATGCTCTTGGTTTAGCATTGGGAAAATTTAGAATATAAAATAACATCTACGATAAGGAATTTCCCGCATAAAGATATTCACAAGGCAAACTGGATATCTCCCGATCAAAGTACAAGAAATCAGATTGATCACGACGTAATTGATGGAAGGCATGTCTCAAGCGTTATGGACGTACGTGTGATGCGCGGTGCAAATATTGACTCGGATCACCACCTAGTAGCAGCCAGGGTACGCATGCGATTAATCAGTGCTAAAAACGCTCGTTGCCAAACCCAAAGGTAGTTAGACAATACAAAGTTGCATACCACCGAGATAGCCAAGGCCTACTCTAACCAATTCTCTCAATTATACTTTACGTGATAGCAATTTGCGAATTCTATGAACACTACCGCAACGTCCATAATGGTTTAAGAAAAACAATGCTTAGACAAGACCTGGTAACGTGTGGAATGTCACGTAATGTCTGAGGAAATGGATGCTGCATACAATGCAAAACTGTAGCCAATGGTATAGAGTGCGGTGACTGTGGCTATATAATGAGAAAAGGTGGGAGATCAACCTCTTCTTCAGGCAAGGAAAGCGCCAATGGATATCGGAATTTTCAGGGATAGCGGTGAAGTAACAGTTTTGGTACAGGGATCCCTATCTTATAAGGACATAGACGGAAATTTGGTCGCAAATACGCAGATTGTCCTACAGATATGGAGGGTACATTTTCATATTCTACTCATTTCCGAAGACAGCACAACTGACGAATTCATGCCAATCAATGACGACGCAGCAGATTGTTCACCACCCAGACAAAACGATATCAGCAAGGCAATTGTACGGCTGTATCCTCGATGATTGGAATCTGAGTGTTCTATGTTCTGTGCTTAAGAAAGTATTCTTAAACATAAACTTAATTTCCCTTTGCGCCCCATGAATGAGGTATGGGATAGCTTCTCGCATTGTTGTGAATTAACACGCTTTTTTATTTTTAGATTCACAACTAACGGCACCTACTTGTTTATCGACGAATGCGATCGTCACTGTTTGAGAAGACACGCCGATTGACTCGACACTTAATACTGCGAAGTTGCAGCAACAACATTCGGGGGGAGCCGACAATGTAAGAATATTTTTTTTTTATAAGATGACTGGAGCCAAGTTTGAACCTGCGATCTCCCGCATGGTAGTCGCGTGTTCTAACCACTATGCCCCGGCCGGTCCCTAAAGTAAGAAATTACTCACACTACAATAAATCCTTTAGAAAATTCAAGAAATGCATCTGTTTATCGATTACAAAGCTGCATTCGGTAGTCAAATACGACAGAATCTATTAGATGCTATGGCTGAGTTTGGTTCACCTTGGACTGCGGTATGTTACTGCAACCTTTCCAAGCATTGAAAATTGTCGCCAGTAGTGGATATGATGATAAGTTAGAACAGAACCAAGTTATTTGTTTCAGCGAACAAAGAGTTCACCTGTTAGGAACGCTGCGGTAAAGTTATCAAATATAGGTAATATTTAGATACTTTTCTATGTGCGCAATGATTAAGAGGACAATTTCTTAAAAGATAAGTACATGCAAAGTCTCTTTACCATATGTAAAATGTGGAAAATCTCAAATTCATAAAAATACAATAAATATTTCGAATAGATTTAATTTGTTTAGTTTTGTCTACCTTGTCAAAATGTCAGCCTGGAAATCAAGAAACGAGTATGCTCCTACGGGCTAAGCAAAGGGTTTAAGGACAAAGCACTCTCTTGACGAGCAATGATCCAACTCCACCAGACACTAATCGTACCTATCTTGCTATACATCCCGGAAGGGGGCTCCACCGGGAGGCCTTTGGGGAGTATCGACCCCACGGACCTTAGAGAACCACCAGAGAGCTACTTTCTGGCTCTGCGGTGGCGAAAAGAGGAAGTGAAGGTAGTATTGTATTTACGTGCTCCTACCTAGGAGTGTAAAGATGGTACTTCGGGCGGTCAGGAGCCCAAGGTAGCGTAAGTAAATACCTTCCTGGCCAAATGAGTACGGAACAGCTTGTTCGGTTCCTCGTAGTGGCTAACGGTTTAAAGTCAATGTTACGCGAGTAAACTAAGAGTTTGATGTTCGAGGGAAATGGAGCTGGTTGGCCCTTGATACCATACGAGTCTCGCATCTTTCACTGTGCATCTATTGGACGAAAACATACTTACTTATTTACTTAAGTGGTCAATTACAACCTACGAACGTGGTTCATAAATTTGAGGCCTGAAGTAATAAAGAATTCCACACGCTTCGGTCTTTTGCGTGTGTTCTCCAGTTAGTTGTACCTACCACTTGGTCCTTCCAACTGCGCCGTCCTTCAGGTTCGCCTTCAAACACCTTTCTCGCTGGAGCATTTATATCCATCTTAGCAACATGTCCAGCCATCAAAGTCGTTGTATTCTAACTCTTTTAGATACGTCGATGTAGTGGTAAAGCCCATACAGCTCATGGTTTTCCGATGGCAAAACTCGCCGTCGACACAGATAGGTCTATACATTTTGCGGAATACTTTTCTCTCGAATACTCCCAGGTTTTGTATGTCCGTTGTAGGAAGCACCCATGATTTGGCAGCATACAACAGAACGGGTAAGATTGGCACCTGGTATAGCTGTTTCTTAGTATTCCGAGATAAGATGGTGTTACTAAAGTGCTGTCGAAGTCTAGTACTATTTTCCGCTTAATTTCTTGGCTGATATTATTTTTCTCGTTGACGGAAGATTCGAGGTCGGTAAACTTAACGACTACCTTAAAACAATAATTGTCAACGTTCACGGTGCGTCCCCATCGAGAAGACTCTTTGATCGTCAAAATCATTATTTTGGTTTTGTCTTCGTTGACCGATAAACCCATTCTTGCTGACTCCCTTTCAAGTAATGGGAAAACTGCAGTAACATCCCGCACGTTTTGGGCCAATGATGTCTATATCATAGGCATAGGCTAGTGGCATGTGGCTCTTGTGGAATATGGTGCCAGACATGTTGACACCAGCCTTTCTCATCACTTTCTCCATAACTTTATTAAATAGTGTACAGGACAGGCTATCGCACTGCCTGAGATATCTTTCAGTGTTGAATGGTTCAGAATGATCTTTACCAATCTTAACTGAGGATTTGGTGTTGTCCAAGGTACATCAGGAAACTAGTCTGATGAATGTGTTATCACTCGCTGGCGGTAGTGGAAGGAAGTGCAAGGTATCGGTGGTACTCGTCGTTGGTTGCAGAAGGGTTACAGGTCTGTGTGTTTTAATATTTGGTCCATATTTGGATTTTAATAGAGAGATGTCAGTTGTTGGACGGCCGGCCGGACAGGAACCTCGGTTCCTACTTGATGGCGGCGTGGGCGTCACTTGTGGCGTGTTGGATGGAGAGGAGATATGGTGTGGCATACTTTTAGTGCACGTACTTTAAGTAGCAAATAATAAGAGTTGGGGGGACTAATCAAGACTTAAGCTTGTACTTGTCAGTCAATATGGTACCCTCACAAATGAAATATAAACAATTTAAACATCCTTTCAAATAGAGGAATTAGATCCAGGCATTAACAGCGGCCTTGCAGTATATTCCAGTGGGGTTGAGCCCACCGTGGAGTTAAGCCCTCATGGGCAGGCATTCACATAAAGCACAAGGACATCTATCTTGTTCTACAGTGCAGAAGCCTGAGAAAAAACTCAAGCGGATCCATATATTCTGTGAGTCTTCGAGAAAAAAATATTGCGCAATATATTTGGACTCATCGTCGTTAACGGCGATAACAGTTGTTCCATGAACCATAAGCTGTTAACTACATCAACGTCCTCAAGCTCATTCAAATAAACTAAATGCATGGGCTTGGAAACGTTGTACGTATGGATAAAAAATACTCCAGCTCGAAAAAAAAATAATGATTTTCTCATAAAGCTATTTCTCACCACAGTGCACTGTTGAACACAGAGCCCATACCAGCAAAAACATTCTCTTATACACACAAAGTGATAAATTAATAACAATTTCTATATGAAATGTGTTTTTTATTATTATCAAGTGTATTTAATTTTAATTACAGTTAAATGTAGTAACAGTTCAAAAATGTATTTCCCGTTTCATTGATGTCATGCCTTAATTTATGACAAAAGGCTTCAGACTATAAAAAGTATATGCAATTAAATTTTGCTACGTGTATAATCTAACAAAGACCCTTAACAACACAGTCGTTATAGAGTAATTGAAAACATTTCATACAAACTATTCATTACATCAGAAAAGCTTTTCACTCTCCCTCCCGTAACCCCCCTACCCAGTGGAACAGTGAAAGGTAATTTACATAAATTAAATAAACATGTACAACTTTGTGAAATCATCAACGAGTAAAAATAGCAGATTTTTAAAGTGAAAATATTTTCACTTTTAACTTTTGAATATTTAATTTTGTACTTTAGAAACAATTTTGACTGAATCACCCACAAAAAAGAGTTTAACCTTGTAGCACCATTGCGAAAAAGAGTGTGTGTATATAGGTTGTAACATTTAGTGATATATGTGTACGTAGAGAGACATATATGTATGCATATATGTGTGTGTGTGTACAATTAAAAATATATAAGTACTTTTGCGTGTATTAATGTAACCGACAATCTACGAGTGGAACTTAAGTACCTGTGTCCTCAAAAATGTAACAAATTTGCATCTAGTTTACATTATTTATCTTCTACCCTCCCTTTGTTGCCCTACCATCAATTTTGTACGTAAAAAAGTATATTTCACTATTCACTAAGTAGTTAGCAGGCACTTAAGTGTTTGAATGTTGTAGTAAACAAGAATTTAAAGTAAAAAATAACTTTATTTAATTAGAAGAGACATAATGAAGTACAATGGCATCTACTTTACAAATCACGAATTTAGGCAGATGATGGTAATGTCATGGTGGAGATCAAAAAGTCTTTGGCGTATGGTTTACCTACTTAGTCTTCTGGCAAGAATTGACTTTCCTCGATCTCCATGACCTGTTGTCGAAAAAAAGTCTATCTATTATAACAACAACAGGCTTGACTTAACTTATTTATATTTGTTTAATTAAATAGTAACATAATACTGGCTACTTAGTTTTCAGATCAGACTTTGGCTTCGACTTTAAATTGTTATAGATAAAAACAGTCAAACTTTATCATTTGATTCTTTGGACACACATGTATAAGATATACAAAGCATTAATTGCATAATTCACCAGATACCACTACTAATACAGATCTTTAAAACGTAAATATGGAGGATTGTTTTTTTCGGGGTCTAATGTAGATTTCATTTAATTATATTTTTAGCAAAGATATAAATAAATCACCCTTTACAAAGTAAAGCGGTTAATGGACGACATACATTTTGTATTACATAAAACAATTTTGTGGATTTACACTTTTCGTGCCTCACACTTACACTGTACAAACGGACAAATAACTGTACGCTTACCTACATTATTGTACGAATTTGCAGAAGCCTGATAATATATATTTATTGTGTTGCCTCATCTCCTCCATCTTCAACTGCTGTCATGTGCAATAAAATGTCTTGCGGCACAATACATAGTAAGTAGTAAGGATCCTTGTGTTAATTTTAAGTATTACAAGGATAACAACCTAAATATACAATTACTCACAAGCACATTCGCTTACCGTTTTGCAGATGTATACTAGAAAAGGGTTTAAATCAAACATATGAGATTTAATGAAAAATATAACTTGAAATACATACATTTGTACATTAGACACTGGGATACATAAAACGTTTTGTTGTTGTGCTGTAAAACTAATTCTATAACTATAAACATACTCAACCACAAAATTCATTACACACATACAAATTTACGTATATAATATAATATGTTATACAGTTATACAGACTTATCTCTAATTTTGCATACGTCGTGTGTATAAAACCACAAGCGGTGCCTAACAAAAATTCGCAATGAAATTTCTGAAAGGTGCGTTATTGTATTAGGTGGGGTGAATTGATATTTTTTATTTGCCTTGTGAGCAGTCATGGCAATTTATAGTAAGATGTGGAATTTGTGTTAAATTTTATTAATATCTTAATTAGTATTAAATTTCAGCAATTGCTGATTCCAACACCACAGCAGTTAATAAGTTCCTAACAATTTTCATTATCAACTTTTATAAGTATTATGTTACATAAAAATTTTCTACGGTTACGTAGCTGTAGTTTTATTGTGTTGGAAAATAGAAACTACAAGCATGCTGATGTTAGACAATGGTTGTCTCAGAGTCAGCAAATTTTTTTTTGCCAACAAAAGTTTGCAGTTCAAATGCCGAACAAGATTTGCAAATATTTCGACATTTTGTTGATTTCCAAATTTCTGGTTCTGAATATGTAATACATTTAAGGAGATGGTATAGACCTTTCACCTAAAAAATAACATAGTTGACAACAAATAAAATATTAACTTTTTTGGAATTGAAATACCCCTAACTAACGCCTATTAAAATTGAAGTCGTTGATGATAACTACATTTAACCCTAGGTTGGACTACTTGGTCTGGACAGACCATATTTGTCTTTGACTGCCTATACCATCACCTTTAGCGATGAGGGTATATATCATTTGATACGAAAAAAACTGAAACGCATTAAAGAAGAAAGAAGAAGAAGACCCCATGTATCTTAAGACCAAATTCGTTTCATGACTTTTTAACACGATGCGCTATGTTAGTCTGTCTGGCTGGATGCCTGGTGAAAATTTACCAGTATTAATATTTTTCGAAACGAACTCATGGGATTGTAAATGGGCAGATTAGCCCAACCCCTTCTGGTACCTCCCATACAAAATTACCTATTTTTGGATAATTAATATTTCTTTCATAACTGCCAAACAGACTATCGGAGGATATTTAAATTTGGTCAGATTATTTATTCATTCAAATTTTGAGTATGATGTTCGCTTATGAATATCGGACTGAGGAATGAATATGGACTATATAGGTTCACGCCTTCTTATACCTCCCATACAAAATGACCTATTTTTGGAAAATTAATATTTCTCCCATAACTTCCAAACTGACACACTTGAAGGGTAATGCAATTTAGTCGGTTAATTTATATTGTGATAGGAGGCAAAACCTCAGAAAACCTATCTATTTGACACACCCCTTCCGGTACCTCCCATACAAATAACCGAACTCACCCTCAGTGAGTCAGCTGGCTGGCGGGCTAACTTGAGTACACTTCAACGGATCGGTAAGGAAATTTACCGGTATTAATATTTTTCGAAAGGAACTTATGTGATTGTAAATGAGCAGATTAGCACCATCCCTTCAGGTACCTCCCATACAACATTACCTGTTTTTGGATAGTTAATATTTCTTTCATAACTTTCAAACAGATGACCAGGGGATATTTGAATTTGGTCAGTTTATTTATCTTGCAAAAATAGACAAACCCTAGGAAAACCGAAACCTTTGACACACCCCTTCTGGTACCCCCCATACAAGTGGCCAAATTGACCCTCATAGATTTATATACATATCTTTTTCTTAGGTAAACTGAAATCACTCTAATTTTGCGTATGATGTTCCGTTAAGAAAATTGGACTCAGGAATGAATATAGACTATATCGGTTTTCTCCTTCTGGTACCTCCCATACAAAATGACCTATTTTTGGAAAATTTATATTTCTCCCATAACATCCAAGCGGACACTTGGGAGGTAATGAAAATCGGTCGATAAATTTATATTGTGATATAAGGCAAAACCTCAGAAAACCTAACTATTTGACACACCCCTTCTGGTACCTCCCATACAAATTACCGAACTCACCCCCAAAGTTTAAAAATACAAGAACTTCACAGAATAGGTTAACAGTTAAAACCCTATTCTCAGTTTGGCGAGATTGGTGATCAATTTTTTTTAAGGACCTCTAAAGATGCTCAGAAAAGGTGAGCCCCTTGAAAAAAGGTGTCATCAGTTTTTGTCCTGCAGCTAACTCACGCTACGTGATAGAGCTAAACTATATCAGGCTGTAATGTAGCTCGGAGTTTTGGGCAAAAATTCCGTTACCTTTTTTCAAAAAAATTCAAAAAGAAAATATTATTTTTTCACGTGTGGTATATGCGGAATCGAATTAAATTAATGTGTTGTAATACAGTGACATTGTTTTCGTTCTCATTTATTGGTGTGTCTTCGAAACTATGTATATCGCTTCTTCAAGGAAGCATATATCGGGAAATGACATTATTGCCCTAAACAGACGTTTAACGTCTGCTGAAAAAGAATAGGTCGAAGAACGTATTTTGCTAATAGCTCCGATGTACAAGAAGTATTTCCAGGCTCTGATGACGATGATGGTATGGAAATACGAGGCTCAAATCTTCGTGTTTTGCATTATTCACTCATTAGAAGTGTAATGTGCCATTGCTATTGGAGCAAAAAACGGCACTCGCATCCCACTGTGCTCGATCAGGACATATGCCAAACCTTACTGACGTCGACATATTGGCTGAAGAGCGCAATTACTCCCGTCGGTTCATATTAGAAATGCTCCACATAATCGACGCACAGTGGCTCATTTGACGAAAACTCGTGCCAAAAATCAAATTTCGAGTTGTCTGAATGCCAAAATAGTTTATATTTTCAATTAAGAACTGATTGAAGTATCAAATTCTATCATCCATTTTGAGTGTATAGTTTAGTTTGTACAGCTGGTCAAAGATGGGCTCTTTTGAAAAATAATGGAAAATGCAAAAAAAAATCTATATTATTGCAGAGCTAAATTAGTGTTTATGCAAAATCGGTTGGAGATTAAACCATGAATTTTTTTTCTCTTGATTTTAGGAACAATTTCAAAGATATTAAAATAAAAATATATATATAAGGTTGTCAAAAAAGTCTTGCGGTATTTATACCATCACCCGTAGGGATGAAGGTATATATCATTTGATACGACCCAAAAGTGTAACACATAAAAGGAGTCACTTTAGACCCTAGGTTTCTTTGAACCAAATTCGATTCATGACTTTTTAAGTCGTTTGAGCCATGTCCGTCTGTCTGTCTGTCTGTCTGTCTGTCTGTCTGTCTGTCTGTCTGTCTGTCTGTCTGTCTGTCGGGTGGCTGTCCGGCTGGTTCGCACGATAACTTTCGAAAGACGCAACCAAATGTTTTGAAATTTTGCACGAGTTATTATTTTCTCAAAACTACTTACGGTATTGCAAATGGGCTACATGGCCCCGCCCCTTCTGGTACCTCCCATACAAATCTACCTTTCCGCCCACTATAGAGATGGAGAAATAATATCAATAAATTAAACGTGATCGTACCCAAATTCTATTTTGAGTAAAGCTATAACAAGATAAAGTTTTAGAGAAAAAAATTGGAAGTCTATTCACGCCCTATCTGGTACCTCCCATACACATCTGGTACCGCCCACTTTAGAAATCGGTTAATATTATTAAAAGACCTAACGCGATCGTGCCCAAATTCTGTATTTGGTAAAGTTTAAGCAGGATAAAGTTTTGGAGAAAAAATCTGGAAGTCTAGACACGCCCCTTCTGGTACCTCCCATACAAATGTACCACTCCGCCCACTTTAGAAATAGGGTAATAATATCAATACACTCGACACGATCGTGCCCAAATTCTGTATTTTGTTATATTATAACAGGACAAAGTTTTGGAGAAAAAATTGGAAGTCTAGACACGCCCCTTATGGTACCTCCCATACAAATGTACCTTTCCGCCCACTTTTGGGATGTAGTAATAATATCAGTACACCCAACGCAATCGTGCGCAAATTCTGTATTTAGTAAAGCTATAACAGGATAAAGTTATGGAGAATAAATCTGGAGCCTAAACACACCCCTTCACGTACCTCCCATATAAATGTACCACTCCGCCCAATTTCGAAATCGAGTAATAATATCAATAAAATAGAAAATTATTTGTTTTACTGAGGGTAAGGGTAAATGTAAGTCGGGTTGACCGACTGAAACTTTCAAACTTGTTTTAATTACAAATCGATTATTTTCAATAACTCAAGACTTAAACAATATATTATATTGGGTGATGGTATTTATCAGTCAGTTTAACTGACTGAAATTTCTGTACTGGTTTTATTGAATTTTCAATTGTTCATAAATTTGGTTATAATAATGCGATTT